>JAKSZT010010873.1:10454819-10516474 GCA_026826555.1 Tolypeutes matacus | reverse complement strand
CCCCCCCCCCCCCCCCCGTTTTTGCTGTCTTTGTGTCCGTTTGCTGGGCAATTCTCTGTGTGTTTCCTGCCCTCTCTTCTCATCCTTCTCCTGTCTTCAGCTGGATTGGATCCTGGGAACCCCCAATGTGGGAGAGAGGCGTCCTACCACCTGTGCCACCCTAGTTTCTGTTTTTTTTCGCTGTGTCTTGTCTTGGCTCTCCCTTGTGTCATTCTCCTGTTAGGTCATCATCTTGCTGCATGGCTCGGCAGGGCCTGACAGCGCACCCACACGTGGGGCCTGGGGGGCTCACCCGCGCACGGGGCCTGGTGGCCCGTGCGTCTTATATATTTTTCTTTAGTTTTACCAGGAGGTCCTAGGGATTGAACCCAGGTCCTCCCTATGGGAGACAGACGCCCAACCATTTGAGCCATATCCACCTCTTACTTGAGTAATTTTAAAAACAAAAACATAAAATTAAATGAATGCATACTGATTTGTAAAATATGTCAAAAAGGGGAACAAATATTTCAACAAAATTTAATAAGCTAAAGTTTTGGATGCCTAATTTGCAACATGATTTTTTTTTCTTTTTTTTTTTTTTTTAACCTTTATTTTGTACATTTAATAATTGAAAACATAAACAACTAAAAACTAAAAAGTAAACACAGATGAATAAATATATACATTTCTCAATTAAATATAATGGATACATGTAAATTTTTTTTTTTTTTACTCAAACAATATATTACACAATATATTTGGTTCATAGTAACGCATTCATACAGTATTTGTCCTTTTGTGTCTGGCTTGCTTCACTCAACATAATGTCCTCCAGGTTCATCCATGTTGTCATATGCTTTATGACTTCATTTCTTCTTACAGCTGCATAATATTCCATCATGTGAATAGACCACAGTTTGTTTATCCATTCATCTGTTGATGGACACCTGGGTTGTTTCCAACTTTTGGCAATGGTGAATAATGTGGCTATGAACATCGGTGTGCAGATGTCTGTTCATGTCACTGCTCTCAGTTCTTCTGGGTATATACCCAGTAGTGGTATTGCAGGGTCACATGGCAAGTCTATATTCAACTTCTTTAAAACTGCCAAACAATCCTCCATAGTGGTTGTACCACTCTGCATCCCCACCAACAGTGAAGAAGTGTTCCTATCTCTCCACATCCTATCCAACACTTGTAGTTCTCTGTCTTTTTAATAGTGTCCATTCTGATAGGTGTGAAATGATATCTCATTGTAGTTTTGATTTGCATTTCCCTAATCATGAGTGATGTTGAGCATTTCTTCATGTGTTTTTTTTGCCATTTGTATTTCTTCTTCGGAGAAATGTCTATTCAAGTCTTTTGCCCATTTTTTAATTGGGTCATTTGTCTTTTTATTGTTGAGTTGTAACATCTCTTTATATATCCTGGATATTAAACCCTTATCAGATATATGATTTCCAAATATTTTTTCCCATCGAGTTGGCTGCCTTTTCACCTTCTGACAAAGTCCTGTGAGGTACAAAAGTGTTTAATTTTGAGGAGGTCCCATTTATCTACTTTTTCTTTTGTTGCACGTGCTTTGGGTATGAGGTCCAAGAAAGCACCACCTACTACAAGGTCTTGAAGATGTTTCCCTACATTTTCTTCTAGTAGTTTTATGGTCCTGGCTTTTATATTTAGATCTTTGATCCATTTTGAGTTGATTCTTGTATAGGGGGTGAGATAGGGGTCCTCTTTCATTCTTTTGGTTATAGATATCCAGTTCTCCCAACACCATTTGTTGAAGAGACTGTTTTTTTCCCATCAGCATGGGCTTGGTAGGTTTGTCAAAAGCCAGGTGACTGTATAGGTGAGGGTATATTTCTGGATTCTCAATTCTATTCCACTGATCGATATGTCTATCTTTATGCCAGTACCATGCTGTTTTGACCACTGTAGCTTTGTAATATGTTTCAAGGTCAGGCAGTGAAATTCCTCCTACATTGCTCTTCTTTTTTAGAATATTTTTGGCTATTCGGGTGCACTTACCCTTCCAGATGAATTTGGTAATTGCCTTCTCTAATTCTGTAAAGTAAGCTGTTGGGATTTTGATTGGTATTGCATTGAATCTATAAATCAGTTTCGGCAAGATTGACATCTTCATGATATTTATTCTTCCAATCCATGAACATGGAATGTCTTTCCATTTGTTTAGGTCTTTTTAAATTTCTTTAAGCATTGTTTTGTAGTTTTCTGCATATAGGTCCTGGACTTCTTTGGTTAAATTAACTCCTAAGTATTTGAGTCTTTTTGTTGCTATTGAAAATGGAATTTTCCTCCTGATTACCTCCTCAGATTGTTCAGTACTAGTGTACAAAAACATTACTGATTTTTGTGTGTTGATCTTATATCTTCCCACTTTGCTGAACTCATTTATTAGTTCAAGTAGCTTTGTTGTGGATACTTCAGGATTTTCTAAATACGGGATCATGTCATCAGCAAACAGTGAGAGTTTTACTTCCTCTTTTCCTATTTGGACGCCTTTAATTTTTTTGTCTTGTCTAATTGCCCTCGCTAGAACTTCTAGTACAATGTTGAATAACAATGGTGACAGTGGGCATCCTTGTCTTGTTCCTGATCTTTGGGGGAAAGCTTTCAACCTTTCCCCATTGAGTATGATGTTGGCTGTGGGTTTTTCATATATGCCTTTTATCATATTGAGGAATTTTCCTTTTATTCCTATCTTTTGAAGTATTTTTATCAAAAAAAGATGTTGGATTTTGTCGGATGCCTTTTCTGCATCTATTGAGATGATCATGTGGTTTTTTTCCTTCAATTTGTTAATGTGGTGTATTACATTGATTGATTTTCTTACGTTGAACCAGCCTTGCATACCAGGAATAAATCCCACTTGGTCGTGATGTATAAGTCTTTTAATATGCTGTTGGATTCGATTTGCAAGTATTTTGTTGAGAATATTTGCATCTATGTTCATGAGAGAGATTGGTCTGTAATTTTCTTTTCTTGTGGAACCTTTATCTGGCTTTGGTATTAGGGTGATGTTGGCTTCATAAAATGTGTTGGGTAATTTTCCCTCCTCTTCAATTTTTTGGAAGAGTTTAAACAGGATTGGTGTTAATTCTTTTAGAAATGCTTGGTAGAATTCACCTGTGAAGCCATCTGGTCCTGGACTTTTCTTTGCTGGGAGATTTTTGATGACAGATTCAATCTCCTTAATTGTGATTGGTTTGTTAAGTTCTTGTATTTCTTGTTGTATCAGTGTAGGTTGGTTATGAGTTTCTAGAAATTTGTCCATTTCATCCAGGTTGTCTAGTTTGTTGGTATATAGTTTCTCATAATATCCTCTTATGATTCTTTTTATTTCTGTGAGGTCATTTGTAATTTCCCCCCTTTCATTTCTGATTGTATTTATTTGCATCTTCTCTCTTTTTTTCTTTGTTAGTCTAGCGAGGTGGTTGTCAATTTGATTGATCTTCTCAAAGAACCAGCTTTTGGTTTTGTTGATTTTCTCTATTGCTTTTTTGTTCTCATTTTCATTTATTTCCGCTCTAATCTTTATTATTTCTTTCCTTCTTTTTGCTTTGGGATTGGTTTGCTGTTCTTTTTCTAGTTTCTCAAGTTGTTCAGTTAAATCTTTGAGTTTAGCTCCTTCTTATTTCTTAATATAGGCATTTAGGGCTATAAATTTCCCTCTCAAGACTGCCTTTGCTGTATCCCATAAGTTTTGATATATTGTGTTCTCATTTTCATTTGTCTCAATATATTTACTGATTTCACTTGCAATTTCTTCTTTGACCCACTGAATATTTAGGAGTGTGTTGTTCAGTCTCCACACATTTGCAAATTTCCTTTTTTCCTGTCTGTTATTGATTTCTAGTTTCATTCCATTATGAACTGAGAAGGTGCTTTGTATACTTTCAATCTTTTTATATTTATTGAAAGCTGTATTGTGACCTAACGTGGTCTATCCTGGAGAAAGATCCATGGGCACTTGAGAAGAATGTATAACCTGCTGAGTTTGGATGCAGTGTTCTGTATATGTCTGTTAGGTCTAACTTGTTTATCATATTGTTCGAGTTCTTTGTTGCCTTGTTGATCTTCTGTCTAGTTGTTCTATCTAATGATGTGAGAGGGGTGTTGAAGTCTCCGACGATTATTGTAGAAATGTCTATTTCTCCCTTCAGTTTTGCCAGAGTTTGTCTCATATATTTTGGGGCACCCTGGTTAGGTGCGTAGATATTTATGACTGTTATATCTTCCTGGAGGATCGTTCCATTTATTAATATATATTGGCCTTCCACATCTCTTATCACTTTTTTGCATTTAAAGTCTGTTTTGTCTGATATTAGCATAGCTACCCCTGCTCTTGTTACTATTCGTGTGGAGTATCTTTTTCCAACCTTTTAGTTTCAGCCTGTTTGTGTCCTTGGGTCTGAGATGAGTTTCTTGTAAGCAGCATATGGATGGCTCATGTTTTTTTATCTATTCTGTCAGCCTATATCTTTTGATTGGGGAATTTAATCCATTCACATTCAATGATGTTACTGAAAATGCACTATTTATTTCCTCCATTTTATTCTTTGGTTTTCATATGTCATCTTAATTTTGTCTCTCTTTTTACTCTTTTGGTTTTCCTTTCTGCTTTTCTTTCTTCTATACTCTCCTCCAAGCCTCTCTCTCCTATCTTTTTCTTTCAGGTTCTAAGGCTTCCTTTAATATTTCCTGCAAAGGTGGGTTCTTTTTTGCAAACTCTCTCAGTTTTTGTTTGTTTGTGAATACTTTATATTCACCTTCATATCTGAAGGACAGTTTTGCTGGATAAAGAATTCTCGGCTTGCAGTTTTTCTCTTTCAGTTTCCTAATTGTATCATACCACTGTCTTCTCGCCTCCATGGTTTCTGAAGAGAAATCTGCACTAAGTCTTACTGGACGTCCTTTGTACGTGATAGTTTGCTTCTCTCTTGCTGCTTTGAGAATTTTCTCTTTATCTTTTACATTTGACATTCTGAAAAATATGTGTCTTGGCGTAGGTCTATTTGGATTTATTCTAATTGGGGTATGGTGTGCTTCTTGGACATGTAAGTTCATTTCTTTAGTGAGAGTTGGGAAATTTTCAGCTATTATTTCCTCAAATACTTTTTCTGCCCCTTTTCCTTTCTCTTCTCCTTCTGGAACTCCCATGACACGTATGTTGTTGCGTTTTGTGTTGTCATTCAACTCTCTCAGCCTCTGCTCAATTTTTTCCATTCTTTTCTCTCTTCAATTTTAGCGGCTCTGTCTTTGGTATCACTTATTCTTTCTTCTATCATTTCGAGTCTGCTGTTGTATGCCTCAAATGTATTTTTGACTTCACCTATTGTGTCTTTCATTCCCATGAACTCCGTTACTTTTCTGTTCAGGATTTCAAATTCTTCTTTGCGTTTGCTCAATGACTTCTTGATGTCATTGATCTCTTTAACTATATTCTCTTTCATCTCATTAATATGATTTTGGAAATGTGTGCTTATCTCACTGATTAGTTCTCTCAAATTCTGCATCTCTTCTGGGACTTTGCTGTATTCCTTTTCTTGGGCCATGTCTTCTATTTTATTAGTATGGCTCGTCATTTTTTGCTGGTGCTTAGGCATCTGGTTAGTTTGTATTTTACTTAGATGCTCTATCTCTCTTTTAGGGGGTTTTAGTGGCGGGAGGCTGTGAGTTAGCACAGGTCTTTGATTTCTGGCTCAACCTTGATTGTTAGGATTGTTCTGCTGGTTGCTCAAAACTGGGCACTGGACCCAGTAATTGGTTGTAGAGTCGTTTCTTATGACCTTGGGCAGGGAGGCTATAGAGGCCAGGAAAAGCCTCTCTTACTTATTAATTTTCTTATGTGCACTTCCTTGGTCTGCTAGGAGATGGCACTTGTTGGCAGCTCTCAATTCAATGCCTGGTTGGAGCGTATTTGTTGTGACACAGGCCAGATCAATGTGATAGAGCTTCCTGTCTGGGGGCTAGGAGCCCTGTGATTCCAACTTTCTGAGACAGTTCTCCAGACTTCTCTCGTAGCGCCCCCCTTTTCCCATCTAGGAAATATTTCCACTCCCTTCTGAATCCTCAACAATCAGTCCCTGTTAGTAGAGGATGAGATTGGGCGGTTTGTATATCTTTAGCCCCTTGCAGGCTCCAAGGCAAACAATGGCGCAGCCCCACCCAGCCTGGAAGCCAACCAAACCTGCCAGTCAAATGCATGGTCAGCCCCAGGCACTCTCTCCCCTCTCCGGTGGAGTCCTCAACAATTAGTCCAGGCTAGGAGAGAGGGAGGTTGGGAGGGTCGGATTTCTCTCCGCAGCCCAAATTTCAGGTCAGAACCTGAGTCAGCCTAAGGCTGTGTCCCTCTCTCTCCCCTTTCCGGGAGTGGCAGATCCCTGAAGCCCCCTTTGTCTGTGGTCACAGGCCCAGAGGCCTGAGAATTCTGAAGAGTGTGGGGGAGGGTGCCGGCAGCAGCAGAAGCTGCTACTTGCAACTCACGGGTCTGTTGTCGCGATTTCCCTCTTCTGTCCCTCTCTCCTCTGGGTGGTGTGCAGCCTTCACCTGCTGCCCTAAACCCTAGAAGATCTTTTTCGGGGCTGTTTTAGCTTGTCCTCTAGCTATTTTTCTGGAGAAGAGATTCCCATGTCTCACTAGTCTGCCATCTTCCCGGAAGTCCTGCAACATGACTTTTAATGGCTGCTGTCTTAGTTTGCCACAAGGCTACTGATGCAAGTACAGGAATGGGTTGGCTTTTATAATGGGAAATTTATTAGGGTAAAAACTTAGTTCTGAGGCTGTGGAATGTCCAAATCAAGGCATCAGCAGAGATGCTTTCTCACCAAAGTCAGTTGCTGGTGATCCTGGGGTCCTGTCATGTGGGGAAGCATGATGGCCACCAATCTCTGCTGAAGTCTCTGCCTTCCCCTTCAGAATCTACAGTCTTGCAAAGCTTAGCTCTGGGCAACCAGGCATAGGGTTTGTCTCTTTCCAGGTCTCCTCCCTCAGTCTCGGCTGCTCTGCTTCCTTCCTGAGTTCAGCTGTGGGCTATCAGGCAGATGGCTCATCTCAACCTTGAGCTGTTCCCTGGCCCACCTTCCTTGGGGCTTCGCTTAAGCTTTGGCTGCTAGCAATTCTCATTACCTCTCTCACATGGCAGGATCAAAAATGGCAGAGCTCCTCTTTCCTCTGTCTCTATAATCTTCGGGGAATGTGCTCCACCTTCTATATAGCAAGGGGCCAGGCCCATGGAACCACTCAAAGCTGAGGAGATCAGCCCTGCCATATGCCCGATTGTCACGTGACAGGACACGTGATTACCAGTAGCTGACTATGGTGAGAAAGCACCTCTGATGGTGCCTTGATTTGGACACTTCCCGGCCTTGGAACTATAAGCTTTTTACCCCAATAAATTTTCCATTATAAAAGCCAACCTATTTCTGGTACTTTGCATTCGCAGCCCTGTGGCAAACTAAGACAGCTGTAAAGAATTTCAGTCTATGGATATGCTATAATTAAGTAATGCCCTAAGGTATCTTTGGGTTGCTTCATTTTTCAATGTTGCGAACAATAAAACAACAAATATCTCGTTTATCATCTTTAGTTATTTCCTTATGGTACATTCCTAGAAGTGAAATTTCTGATCCAGAATAGATACATACATTTAAGTCTTTTTATATTTACTACCAGAAAGTTTGAAATGAGACACTGTTTTTGCTTATCAGATTGGCAAAGACAAAAAAGGATGAAAACATACTTTGCTCACAAGTGTTATGCTGAAAATAAAATAAACTTTAAAAGTGGTGTAGAGCAAGTTCACTGAGCTAAAGTTGCATTATTGCAGAAGCAGTACCAAAAGAAGTTTCTGCTCAAAGGGGTGAGCTGGGGGAGCAGCTTATATTTTGCTGCTTGAAACAAAGGGAAGGTGTGGGGAAATGCGGAGCGATAAGGAAGACATGAATCACGGTTAATACAGGAGCACTGTGAGCTCTGAGGATGACGTGAGCTATGTGGACTCTGGGGGCTGTCTTCTGTCCAGGCAGGGTATCCTTGAGGCCTAGTTCACTAAGTAGCAAGCAGGATGTTAGTGTAAGATTGTGGCCATCTGGTGAAGATCAGCGGACTTTGCTGGTGTCAGCCTGATCTCTTTGTTAGAGCGCCCTCCCCGACAGGGGGAGGGGTCTGCATTCCGCTGATCACTGGGTAAAGGATCATTGGTATGTCACCCTGCTTCAGTTAACCTACGTTTTTTCTTTGTAATCCCCTGAATAAAATGGAAGCTCAAGAAAATCTAGATAGTTAGCAAAATCATCATTCCAATTTCACACAAGGTTATGAGGGTCCTTTGTGGGCCTAAAATAGGTGAAAGGCAATTTCATATCAATCAAATTTAATAATGTGCCATACCCTTTGATCTAGCAGGTAGCCTTCTGGGAATTTATCTGGTAGATGCACTCCCATGTGTGCACAAATATGAATGCACAAAGATAGACATTTTTTGTAACAGCTAAAGAAGGGAAACCTAAATATACATTTGTAGAGGCCTGCTCCATTCAGTGGACCACAACGTAGCCACGGAAGAGAATAAAATGATTACTAGTAACATCATCAAGTGAAAAATGCAAGGTTTAAAACAACATGTATAAAAAAAAAAAAAAAAAACATGTATGACATATTACCATTTATATAGAAAAGTGGACATATGTTGTATGTGAACTGAATTTCTGCCAGAAGGATGCACAACTAGCTGCTAATACTGGTGGCCTCTGGGAAGTAGAATTGGGGATCCTAGGGTCTGAGGAGAAGGGACTTTTCACTGTAAGTGGAAAGTGTAAGTGGGTAAGCATTTCTTCATTTACTTTTTGGCTTTCATACATCTTTTGGGAGCTGCCTTTCATCTTCTCTGCCCATTTTTCTTTGGAGAGGAGTAGGTCACTGGTATTTGACCTTTTATCCAATTTTAAGAGTTTCAGATTTTGCAAATATCTTTTCTTCTGATATTTTGTTTTGTTGTAAATTTATAAGTAATAGACTCATGTTAAAACATATCTAAATGTATATGTTGAAAAATAAATATCATCCTTCCTATTCCCCAACTATTCATTTTTTTTTTTTCAAAGATTTATTTATTTACTTTATCCATTTTAAACCCCCCTTTCCCCATTTGCTGTTTTGTGTCCATTCGCTGGGCAATTCTCTGTGTCTGTTTCCTGCCACCTCTTCTCATCTTCCTCTTCCACTCTTTACCAGGATTCAATCCTGGAGACCTCTGATGTAGGAGAGAGGTGTTTTGCCACCTGCGCCACCTCGGTTCCTGGTTTTCAGAGCTTTCGGAGCATCTTGTCTTGTCTCTCCCCTGCATCTCTCTCCTGTTACATCATCATCTTGCTGCATGCATGGCTCCCGGGGCCTGGCAGCTCACCGGCACCCAGAGCCTGGCAGCCCATGCGCCTTCTATATATATATATATATATATATATATATTTTTTTTTTTTTTTTTTTTTTAATTTAATTTTACCGGGAGGTCTCGGGACTCAAACCCAGGTCCCTCCATATGGCAGATGGACGCCCAACCATTTGAGCCACATCCACCCCCCCAACCATTCATTCTTGTATTCCAGAGGTAACTGCTGTTAACATGTTGACTTAAAAAAAAAAATCTGACCAGAAATTTTTGTATACCAATCATACATATATTTGTTGATTAGCAATTATATACTTTACATCTCTCTTTTTAGTCAAATGAGATCATATAATACACACATTTCTGCACCTAGTTCTGCTCTTTAATAATAGCTATATTATCTTTCCATATCAGTAGATATGCATCTATCTCCTTTTTATTGGCTGTATAGTATCCCATGGTGTGGCTGAACCACAATTTATGTGCCCTATTGATGGACACTCAAGTTATTTCTCCCCTTTTGTTCTTAGGAACATTGCTTCAAAAATATCATTGAATATAACACTGTGCACACATAAGCAAGGACACCTGATGATTAAATTCCTTGAAATAGAATTCTGACTTTAAATGCTATAGTTGTCGCCAAATTGCCATCTAAATATAGGTAGCTGTTGTCAAATTGCCTTTCAAAAGGTTTCCTCAGTTTCCATGGTCATTATCAAGTGTTTTTGAGTGTCTCTTTTCCCAGGTCCTTACCAACACTGGACATTATTAGACTTTTGATATTTGCCAATTTACTAGGTGCAAAGTGTTATCCTGGTTTAATCTGTCTCTTTAATGATACCAGAGGGTGTTTATCTTTTTAAAGTTTATTGGCCATTTGTGTGTCTTTTTCTATGAACTGTCTGTCCTTATCCTTTCCCACCCTTCTATAGAAAAGATAATCCCCCTTCTCTATATTGATGAATAGACTTTAAATAAAAAGTTATTATAGAAATTTCAAACATACACAAAAGTAGATAAATACTATAATCATCCCTGTGAATCCATCTCCAGCTTCAGCAGTTATCAACTCTTGTCCAGCCTTGTTTCTTTTCTACTCCCATCACCCACCTTACTGAAGCAAATTGCAGGCATTATATCCTTTATCCACAAATATTGCTGTATATATCTCTAAAAATAAGGACCCAATTTAAAAGAAACCATTCTACCATCATCACACCTAAGAAATAATAACTAATTCTTTTTTTCTCTTTTTTTGAGGTACAGCAGCTGGGGATTGAACCCGGGACCTTGTATGTGGGAAGCCGGCACTCAACCATTGAGCCACATTGGCTCCTCTGAGTTGGTTTTTTTCATTTGTTTTGCTTATTGTTTTTGTTTTTTTAAGAAAGCATTGGGAACCTAACCCAGGACCTCCCATGTGGGAAGCAGGCACTCAACCACTTGAGCCACATCCGTTCCCCAGTAATTCTTTTATATGAACAAATAGTATTCATATTTCCCTGAATGCCTCATAAATGTTTTGTTTGTTTACAATGTGTTTGAGTCAGGATTAAAATAAGGTACATACATTACAATTGATTGATATGTGTCTCAAGTCTCTATAAGGTTTTCTCTCTCCCTCTTTCTCTTCCTTGCAATTAATTTGTTGAAGAAGCTAGGTTGGCCTATGAAGTTTCTTGTGGTGTCATCTAACATATTCCTCTGTATTAGTATTTTTTTTTTTTAAGATTTAGTTATTTATCTCGCCCCCCCCCCATCATTTTATGCTGTCTGCTCTCTGTGTGATCTTCTGTGTCTGCTTGTCTTCTTTTCGGCGGCAGCGGGAACCGATCCTGGAACCTTCCAGAGTGGGAGAGAGACACTCAATCTCTTGCACCACCTCAGCTCCCTGGTCTGCTGCATCTCTTATTGTCTCTCCTCTGTGTCTCTTTTTGTTGCATCATCTTGCTGTGCCAGCTTTCTGCACCGGCTAGCATCATGCGGGCCAGCATTCTGCACAGGTCAGCACTCCTGCTCAGGTCAGCACTCCTGCACGGGCCAGCATTCCATGCGGGCCAGCACGCCACGTGAGCCAGCTTGCCTTTTACCAGGAGGCCCCGGAAATCGAACACTAGACTTCCTATATTATAGACAAGAGCCCAATTGCTTGAGCCACATCTGTTTCCCTGTATTAGTATTTAGTTATGGAAGCCTGATCAGATTCTTCTCTTTCTCTCCTTCTTTCCCCTCCTCTCCCCCTCCTCCTTCCTCTTCTTCCCTATGTGCCCCCTCCTTCATCTTCTTCACAAGAATTCTTCATAGGTGGTATGTATGCTTTCAGGAGACTCTTAATATCTGGTTGTCTTTTTGTATGTTAGCAGCCATTAATAACCATTGTCTAGATCCATTAATTCATTAAGAGTTTATAAATTGTGGCCTAAGATGATTTTAAAGAAATTCACATGAAATCTTTCTACCCTGTTGCCTTGGCTAGAATGAACAGTAGCAGCAGTGAGAATACGTCCCCTTCTGAGAAGAGTTTTATTTTAATGGGATATCTGTGGTGACTTTTGACCCTTCAGAGAGAAGCTGACCATTAGGGGCCCTGATTCATCTAGCACACACCATCAACGTCAAGGACAAGGCACAGGTGTCCCGCAGGGTTCCTGTTCTGGCTGGAGAGCTGCCCATCCTTGGCTCCAGCCCAGAGGTGTTGGTGAAACCCACTGGGTCTTCCTTCCCTTCCTTCCCAGATGACCACAGACCTTTCCTCATTCCCCTCACTCTCACTGAATCCCATAATTCTGGTTTTCATCTCTACAGGGCAGACCAAGTCTTTGAAGAAGACTGAAGACTTGCTGGCAATGGTGAAAAAGCTGCAGAAAGGTTATGTGTCTCTTGTGTCTAAGACTCAACCTGGGGTTTGGAGTCAGGCAGATGTGATTCAAACCAAGACCCCACAGCTCACAATCTTGGGAAATTATCCCATTACACTTTCTCCCTCTTGTACAATTTAATTATTTAAACCAAAAATATGGCCCACAGTTCAAAATTCAAGAAGTATGAGGAGATAGAAAACCCATCCCCCCAACACACACACATACTAGCAACTCATTTCCCTGGCCCATAGGCCATCAGCAATCATTTAAAAATTATGTATCTTTCCAAAGAGTGTTTTTATAGTGTTATGGCTGTGTACTCCAGAGTATCTTAGGGGTTGGCAATGAGACCCAGCAAGAGTTAGGCAGCTTCTTCTTGCCTGGGGCACTGTTCTGCCAATCTTGAAGCAAGAGATGGACCAGAAGAAAGATTTTTTTATCAGAGAACTGAAACTGGGACCCTGAGAAGTTAGAAGTGACTCCCTAAAGAGAAAATGATCTCCCTGTCACTGGGGAACTTACATGCTGCCACCCACAACATGAAGGCAGCATTTTCCCCATTTTTCAAATGAAGCCAATGCCAGAATCCAGATAAATAGAAGTGATGACCAACCCCACTGGGCTGTTAACAGTGGGCAGGCCCCCACCACACTCAGAATTAAATCTAGAAGCCTCCACCATGGCCCAGGAGGTCTCCAATGATTTGCTGCCCCCACTTCACGCCCACCACTCTCCACTTGCTCACTAGACTGAACTATACCAACTCCCTCACTGTTACTTTGGACACATACCTCCCTCCCTCCCACTGCAGGGACTTGGCACTTGCTGTTCCCTCTGCCTAAAATGGTTCCTCCTCAACACACCCCTTTCCCCATAGAACTTCAGGGCTTGGTCCCTTCACTTCTTTCAGGACCTTTACATATCTCAAGATGCATCTCTGTCCTTTCACTCTTCAACCCCTTGCTTCACTTAATTTATCTTCACAGCAGTTACTATCACCCAACTTGATATATCTTTATTCAGTGTCCATCTCCCTCATCCAGAATGCAAGCCCTGCGACAGCCTATCACAAAGACTGGTGCACACAGCAGGTGCTAAAAAAAATACGTGTTGATTCAGAGCAGCAAAGTCAGTGCAAGCACTCACCCCTCCTTCATGTGCCTTGGACATCCAGGCATCTGTCTTCTCTGGCTCCATCTTTCTTTCCTTCCGTAGAGGGAAGCCTGGAGCCACAGATAGAGGACCTGATTAACCGGATTAACGAACTTCAGCAAGGTAAAATCAGGACCTTGGCTGACCAGCTGAGGCCAATAGGAAAAGTCCAGACTTTGAAAGACTCCATTTCCTCATCTGTAAAATCTAGGCACCCCCGCCCCACCCCCAGGGTTGTTTATAAATGTGAAATGCCATAGTCTGAGAAAACAGTAAGGCTGTACTGACAAATGTCTTCCCTTCTTTGGCCCAGCAAAAAAGAAAGCCAGCGAGGAACTGGGAGAGGCCCAAGCTCTCTGTGAGACCCTGAATAGGGAAATAGACTCATGTAAGTTTGGCTGCAAGGACACAGAGATCTCATGATGTTCCATCCTCCATGCCCTCACCTTACTCCTGTGCTCCAGAACACAAGGCTCCTGCTCCCTCCTCAGATTCAACTCCAACTCCTCTCCCTCCTTCTGCTGACCCTGCACACATGCCCACCTCAGGGTCTTTGCACAGGCTGTTCCTTCCACCTGCAATGCTCAGTCCATGTAATCCAAATAGCTTCTTGCTATCACATGTCTTCTTTTAGCTCGTACCTAAACTTCACCCTGGCAGGCTTCTCCACACAGAGAGGGGAGAAGCTGGATCAGGATGCTACCTAGTGGGGGTTGGGTGGGGGCTAGTAAGAAGACATCCACCTCCCCTAGAGCTCTACCATACCTTCTGTGTGACCTTGGGTAGGCCCCTTGCATGAAGTTGGATTTGGCACTGAAAGTATCACTGTGTTTTCCAGTGAATGGAGAGAAAGTGCATCTAGAGGAGGTCCTGAGCAAAAAGCAAGGTATTTACAAACTTCTCTGTCTTCTTGATTCTACCTTCCTCCCCTAAAGCTCACACTGTCCAGAGCAGCCAGAGGGATCCCACTGAAACCTGAGCCAGGATGCTTTCCTTTCTGCTCAGATCTCTCTTTTGGCTGCCACCTCACTTGGAGTAAACACCATAGACCTCTCAGTGCCCGACAATGCCTGACTCGATCTGGGCCTCATTACCTCCGCTTAACCCTAACTCCCCAAGAGTTCTCACAGGGTGTCTTGGTTCCTCTCTCTGCAGAGACGCTGAGGATCCTCCAGCTGCACTGCCAAGAGAAGGAAAGTGAGGCTCAGAGGTAAGGGGTTCTGCCCCAGCTCTTCCACTCCTCATTTTCCCAGCCTGAAGGAGGTAGAGAGTGCTAGGGAAGTATATCTTGAACACACATTCCTCTTTTTCCCTTTCTGTAGAATAGAGCAGCTAGACAAGAGACTTCCCCACTCAGCTCCGATATTAGGTTAACTTACTCAATTAATCATCTGTTGTCATCCATGGCTAGTTTATTTATCAAATAATTTCCTTCCATTGATGTTATTCTAAATCTTTGCCTGCAGGTCATCTAGACCCTCTACCATCCATTTGTTTGTCTATCGGTCTGCTCATTTAGGCCTCCAGTCATTCAATTGCCCATTCATTCTTCTTTCCGCTTACCCAAACACTCACTCACTCATTCATTTACCAATCCATCAATACATCTACCCCGTACATCTATTCAAGCAGCCATTCCTTCATGCATCTATCCAAACATCCATCCAACCCTTCATTTCACTTCTTCAACCATCCAACTATCCACTGTCTATCCAACCATTCATTCATTCTCTCTTCATCCTTCCATTCATCTAGCCATCCATTTGTTCACCCAAACAGCCATCCAGACATCTCCTTCAAACACTTCTTCCTTTATTTCTCCATTCAGCCATCACCTCTCCAGCCACCCAATTAGTCATCTATCCATCTGTTTCTCCTTCCTCTGAACATTAACTTAGCACGTGCCTGTGACTTAAAGCCTCATCCTCTGGTGCACCATGATTTTAACTATGTGGAGAAACCTGATGATAGACTGTGTGTATGCTAACCACGCCACACATGCTGTCTCTTGAGTAGGTTATGTTCATTTACCTACCTAATCCTCAAAATGATATTTGTAAGAGTTAAAGGAAAACATCACTCTCCCACCACCACCATCATTTTTTTTTTTTCCTCACCACCACCATTTTACAGATGAGAAAACTGAGACCCAGGGAGGTTAAGTAACTCTTCCAGGTTCACATTGGAGTAGCATCCAGGCTTCAAGCCAGCACTTTAGATTATATGACATTAAACCACTGCATCCCTCACAATGGTTTCTTTTTCTTTTTTTCTTTTGTACATTTAATAATTGAAAATATTAACAATTGAAAAATAAAAAGAAAGTTGAATAAAACATACATTTCTCAATTAAGTGTACTGGATAAATATAATTTTTTTTTAATCATACACTATGTTACACAATATATTTGGTTCATAGTAACGCATTCATACAGTATTTGTCCTTTTATGTCTGGCTTGCTTTGCTCAAAATAATGTCCTCCAGGTTCATCCATGTTGTCATATGCTTTATGGCGTAATTTCTTCTTATAGCTGCATAATATTCCATCATGTGAATACACCACAGTGTCTTTATCCATTCATCTGTTGGTGGACATCTGGGTTGTTTCCAACTTTTGGCAATCGTGAATAATGTTGCTGTGAACATCGTTGTGCAGATGTCTGTTCGTGTCACTGCTCTTAGTTCTGGGTATATACCCAGAAGTGGTATTGCAGGGTCACATGGCAAGTCTATATTCAACTTCTTTAGGAACTGCCAAACAGTCCTCCATAGTGGCTGTACCATTCTGCATTCCCACCAACAGTGAATAAGTGTTCCTATCTCCCCACATCCTCTCCAACACTTGGAGTTCTCTGTCTTGTTAATAGTGGCCATTCTGATAGGTGTGAAATGATATCTCATTGTAGTTTTGATTTGCATTTCCCTAATCATGAGTGATGTTGAGCATTTCTTCATGTGTTTTTTTGCCATTTGTATTTCTTCTTCAGAGAAATGTCTATTCAAGTCTTTTGCCCATTTTTTAATTGGGTCATTTGTCTTTTTATTGTTGAGTTGTAACATCTCTTTATATATCCTGGATGCTAAACCCTTATCAGATATGTGATTTCCAAATATTTTCTCCCATTGAGTTGGCTGCCTTTTCACCCTTTTAACAAAGTCCTGTGCGATCCAAAAGCGTTTAATTTTGAGGAAGTCCCATTTATCATTTTGTTGTTGTTGCATGTGCTTTGGGTATAAGGTCCAAGAAACCACCATCTACTACAAGGTCTTTTTTTCTTTTTTTTTTTTTTAAGATTTATTTATTTATATTCCACCCCCCCCCATTGTTTTGCACTCGCTGTCTGCTCTCAGTGTGTTCTTCTGTGTCTACTTTTCTTTTCTTTAGGCGGCAGCGGGAACTGATCCCAGAACCTTCTGGAGTGGGAAAGAGGCACTCAATCTCTTGTGCCACCTCAGCTCCCTGGTCTGTTGTGTCTCTTATTGTCTCTCCTGTTTCTCTTTTTGTTGTGTCATCTTGCTGCACCAGCACTCCACGCAGGCCAGCTTGCCTTTCATCAGGAGGCCCTGGAAATAGAACCCTGGACCTCCTATATGGTAGATGGAAGCCCAATAGCTTGAGCCACATCCGTTTCCCTACTGCAAGGTCTTGAAGATGTTTCCCTACATTTTCTTCTAGTTTTATGGTCCTTTCATATTTAGGTCTTTGATCCATTTTGAGTTGATTCTTGTATACAGAGTGAGATAGGGGTCCTCTTTCATTCTTTTGGTTATAGATATCCAGTTGTCCCAACACCATTTGTTGAAGAGACTGTTTTGTCCCATTAACATTAACTTGATAGGTTTGTCAAAAACCAGTTGACCATAGAGGTGAGGGTTTATTTCTGGACTCTCTATTCTATTCCACTGATCAATGTGTCTATCTTTATGCCAGTACCATGCTGTTTTGATCACTGTAGCTTTGTAATATGTTTCAGGGTCAGGCAGTGAAATTCCTCCCACATCGCTCTTCTTTTTTAGAGGGCCCTTGGCTATTCAGGTGCACTTTCCCTTCCAAATGAATTTGGTAATTGCCTTTTTTAATTCTGTAAAGTAAGGTGTTGGGATTTTGATTGGTATTACATTGAATCTATAAATCAGTTTGGGCAAGATTGACATCTTCACGATATTTATTCTTCCAAACCATGAACATGTAATGTCTTTCCATTTGTTTAGGTCTTTTAAAATTTCTTTTAGCATTGTTTTGTAGTTTTCTGCCTATAGGTCCTGTACTTCTTTGGTTAAATTAACTCCTAGATATTTGAGTCTTTTTGTTGCTATTGTAAATGGAATTTCCCCCGATTTCCTCCTCAAATTGTTCAGTACTAGTGTACAATAACATTACTGATTTTTGCATGTTGCTCTTATATCCTGCCACTTTGCTGAACTCATTTATTATTAGCTCAAGTAGCTTTGTCATGGATACTTCAGAATTTTCTAAATACAGGATCATGTCATCTGCAAACAGTGAGAGTTTTACTTCTTCTTTTTCTATTTGGATGCCTTTAATTTTTTTCTTGTCTAATTGCCCTCGCTAGAACTTCTAGTAAAATACTGAATAACAATGGTGACAGTGGGCATCCTTGTCTTGTTCCCATTCTTAGAGGGAAAGCTTTCAACCTTTCCCCATTGAGTATAATGTTGGCTGTGGGGTTTTCATATATGCCTTTTATCATATTGGAGAATTTTCCTTCTATTCCTATCTTTTGAATTGTTTTTATCAAGAAAGGATGCTGGATTTTGTCGAATGCCTTTTCTGTGTCGATTGAGCTGATCATGTGGGGTTTTTTTCCTTCAATTTGTTAATGCGGTGTATTACGTTGATTGATTTTCTTATGTTGAGCCAGCCTTGCATACCAGGAATAAATCCCACTTGGTCGTGATGTATAAGTCTTTTGATATGCTGTTGGATTCAATTTGCAAGTATTTGGTTGAGAATTTTTGCATCTATGTTCATTTAAGAGATTGGTCTGTAATTTCCTTTTTCTTGTAGTATCCTTATCTGGCTTTGGTATTAGGGTGATGTTGGCTTCATAAAATATGTTGGGTAATTTTCCTTCCTCTTCAATGTTTTGGTTCATAGTAACGCATTCATACAGTATTTGTCCTTTTATGTCTGGCTTGCTTTGCTTTTTTTTTCAGGATTGGTGTTAATTCTTTTCTAAATGCTTGGTAGAATTCACCTGTGAAGCCATCTGGTCCTGGACTTTTCTTTGCTGGTAGATTTTTGATGACAGATTCAATCTCTTTAAATGTGATTGGTTTGTTAAGTTCTTGTATTTCTTGTAGCATCAGTGTAGGTTGTTTGTGTATTTCTAGGAATTTCTCCCATTTCCTTTAGGTTATCTAGTTTGTTGGCATACAGTTTCTCATAATATCCTCATGATTCCTTTTATTTCTGTGGCGTAAGTCGTAACTTTCCCCCATTTCTGATTGTATTTATTTGCATCTTCTCTCTTTTTTTCCTTGCTAGTCTCATTAGGAGTTTGTCAATTTTATTTTATTTTTTTTATTTTTATTTTTATTTTTTAATTTTTTTTATTTATTCATTTATCCCCCCCCCCCCCCACCGCTGCTCGTGCTCGCTGGGTCAGCCAACCATGCCGTGCAGGCAGGCCCACCCCCACCAGGAGGCCCCGGGAACCGAACCCGGGGCCTCCCACATGGCAAACGGGAGCCCCACTGATTGAGCCACAGCCGCTTCCCTGTCAATTTTATTGATCTTCTCAAAGAACCAGCTTTTGGTTTTGTTAATTTTCTCTATTTATTTTGGTTCTTAATTTCATTTATTTCTATTCTAACCTTTATCATTTCTTTCCTTCTGCTTGCTTTGGTGGTCTTTTTCTAGTTTCTCTAGTTGTTCAGTTAAATCTTTGAGTTTAGCTTTTTCTTGTTTTTTTTTTTTTTTTTTTTTTAATATAGGCATTTAGGGCTACAAATTTCTCTCTCCAGACTGCCTTGGCTGTATCCCAAAAGTTTTGATAAGTTGTGTTCTCGTTTTCATTGTCTCGTATCTTTACTGATTTCACTTGCAATTTCTTCTTTGACTCACTGATTATTTAGGAATGTGTTGTTCAGCCTCCACACCATTTGTAAATTTACTTTTTTCCTGTCCAGTATTGATTTCCAGTTTCATTCCATTATGATCTGAGAAGGTGCTTTGTATTATTTTTGTATTAACTTTGTGCTGCATTGTGACCTAACATGTGGTCTATCCTGGAGAAAGATGAATGGGCACTTGAGAAGACTGTATAACCCGCTGAGTTTGGATGCAGTGTTCTGTATATGACTGTTAGGTCTAACTCGTTTGTCATATTGTTCAAGTTCTCTGTTTCCTTGTTGATCTGTCTAGTTGTTCTATCTAATGATGTGAGTGGGGTTTGAAGTCTCCAATGATTATTGTAGAGATGTCTATTTTTCCCTTCAGTTTTGCCAGAGTTTGTATCATGTATTTTGGGGTACCCTGGTTGGATGCATAAATATTTATGACTGTAGTATCTTCCTGGTGGATTGTTCCTTTTATTAATATATAATGGCCTTCTGTATCTAACTTTTTTGCATTTAAAGTCTGTTTTGTCTGATATTAGTATAGGTACCCCTGCTCTTGTTTGGTTACTGTTTGTGTGGAGTAACTTTTTCCAACCTTTCACTTTCAGCCAGTTTGTATCCTTGGGTCTAAGGTGAGTTTCTTGTAAGCAGCATATGGATGGTTCATGCTTTTTTTAATCCATTCTGTCAGCCTGTATCATTTGATTGGGGAGTTTAATCCATTCACATTCAATGATAAAACTGGAAATGCATTATTTACTTCCACCATTTTATTCTTTGCTTTTCATATGTCATATCATATTTTTGTCTTCTTACTCTTTTGGTTATCTTTTCTGCTATTCTTTCTTCTATATTCTCCTCCAGGCTCCTCTCTCCTGTCTTTTTCTTTCAGGTTCTAAGGCTTCCTTTAATATTTCCTGCAGAGGTGGATTCTTTTTTGCAAACTCTCTTAGTTTCTGTTTGTTTGTGACTATTTTATACTCACCTTCATATTTGAAGGACCGTTTTGCTGAGTAAAGAATTCTTGGCTGGCAGTTTTTCTCTTTCAGTATCCTAGTTGTATCATACCAGTGTCTTCTCACCTTCATGGTTTCTGAAGAGAAATCCACACTAAGTCTTACGGAGTGACCCTTGTATATGATGGTTTGCTTCTTTCTTGCTGCTCTGAGAATTTTCTCTTTATCTTTGATATTTGACATTCTGTGTAGTATGTGTCTTGGAGTAGGCCTATTCAGATTTATTCTGATTGGGGTACAGTACACTTCTTGGACATGTAAATTCATTTCTTTCATGACAGTTGGGCAGTTTCCAGCTATTATTTCCTCAAATACTCTTTCTGCCCCTTTTCACTTCTCTTCTTCTGGACCTCCCATGACACGTATGTTGTTGTGTTTCATGTTGTCATTCAACTCTCTGAGCCCCTGCTCAATTTTTTTCCATTCTTTTCTCTCTCTATTCTTTTCTTTCTTCAATTTTAGCTGTCTGTCTTCAGTATCACTTATTCTTTCTTTTAATTTTTCGAGTCTGCTGTTGTATGCCTCAAATGTGGTTTTGATCTCACATATTGTGTCTTTCATTCCCATGAGCTCTTTAACTTTTCTGTTCAGGATTTCAAATTTTTCTTTGCATTTGATCGTCTTCTTGATTTATCTCTTTAGCCATATTGTCTTTCAACTCATTAATTTGATGTTGGAAATTTGTGCGCATCTTGCTAATTAGTGCTCTCAAATCCTGTGTCTTTTCTGGGGCTTTGATATATTCCTTTTCTTGGGCCATGTCTTCTGTTTTCTTAGTATGGCTTGTAATTTTTTGCTGATGTCTAGGCATCTGATTTGGATGTAGTTTACTCAGATGGCCAATTTATTTTTCTTTTGTAGGGATTTAGTGGCAGGAAGCTGTGTGGTCCCCACTGCTTTTTGATTCTTGGCTCGACCTGGATTGTTAGGATTGTGCCTGCTAGTTGCTCGAAACTGGGCTCTGGACCCAATAATTGGTTGTAGACCCACTTTCTAGGGCCTTCAAGAGGGAGGCTATAGAGGCGGGAAAAAGCCTCTCTTACTTATTTTTAATTTTCTTGCATGCACTTCCTTGATCTGCCAGGAGATGGTGGTCTTTGGCAGCTCTCAGTTCAATGCCTGGTTGGAGTGTATTTGTTGCAACAGAGACTAGATTAATGTGATAGAGCTTCCTGCCTAGAGGCTAAGAGCCTTGTAATTCAAACTTTCTCAGAGACAGTTCTCCAGCCTTCTCTGGCTGTCCCCTCCCCTTTCCTGGGTAGGAAACACCTCCACTCCCCTCAGAGTCCTCAACAATCAGTTCTGGTTAGTAAAGCAGCAGATTGGGAAGGTTGTATATCTTTAGCCCATTGATAGCTCCCAAGGCAAACAATGAGGAGGCCCCACCCAGCATGGAAGGGCTCCTGGGACACAGCAGACCAATTTGTGAGTCAAAAGCTGAGTCAGCCTTAAGCTGTGTCCCTCTCTCTCCCTTTCCCGGGGAGGTGCATTCTCAACAATTAGTCTGGGCTAGAAGAGTGAGTGATGGTGAGGGTGGGATTTCTCCAGGCCTGTACCAGCTCCCAGTGCAAACGAAGGTGTGGTCCCACCCAGCCTGGAAGGGCTAGTGGGACACAGCATACCAAATCTGTGGGTCAGAAGCTGAGTCAGCCTTAGGGTGTGTCTTTCTCTCTCCCCTTTCCTGGGGCAGTGAGTCCCTGGAGCCCCCTTTGTCTGTAGCCGCAGGCCCAGAGGCCCAAGAATTCTAAAGAGTCTTTAGTGTGGGGGAGGGTGCCGGCAGCAGAAGCCACCAGTTTCAACTCACACTTATGTCATCGCGATTCCCCTCCTTTGTCCCTCTTTCCTCTGAGCAGTGTCCAGCCTTCACTTGGTGTCCTAAACTCACAATGGTTTCTGGAGAAGGCATAGTTGGATGGGAGGCATGATGGAGGTGATGATCTCAATAGAGCCTCATAAAAAAGTCACATTCAATCAACAGAAGGAACCAGAAGGGTGAATATTGGGAACAGACACCCAAGCCCCCAGTCCTGCCAGAGGAAGTGGGGGTCATTTTAAGACTATCACTGAGGATTGCCTTTCTCTTTCCAAGAAGCACATGTTGCAGGAATGCATAGAGCAAATTTCTACCCATAACTCTCAGATAGCAGACAGGCGCAAAGAGAGGAAGTTGGTGTAACCTCTGGGTTTGTGGCTTGGTGGGCCACTGGGTGGGGATGGGTAGGGGATACATCAGGGAGAGTTTTTGGAAGAGGAACTATTGGAACCAAGACTTGGAGAATAAAGCCCATGTAGGTGCTTCCAGCAAAGGCAGCAGGTTGGGCCAATCCCTGAAGTCCTGTGTGTGAGGATCCTCCAGCTTGAGCCAGGCTGGGTGGTAGTTCTAGTGTGTGGCTTCTCATTCCTGGGTGGTTGTCCCCCAGGTTGGATTTCGAAGCACAGCTGGAGAATCTGATGGGCCAGCACAAGGACCTCTGGAAATTCCACGTGAGCCATCTTCATTGCCTTTACCCAAAAACCATTCCTCCCCTGATCTTACTGTCTCCACTAACTGCACCTGAGGCCACCTACTGCTCAGGTCCAATTCCATGGGATAGTCCTTGATTCTATCCTTCTTCTTGCCTACCTGCTCAAATCCTAACCTGTTACCTCAAATCTGGTTACTTCTCACAGTCCCCTTGCCACACCTGGCATTGCTTGCCCACACTATTGCAGTAGCCCTTGCTGATCCCACTTCCCGCTGCTCACCCAGAGTCAGTTCACCTTTCAATGGCAAATGGGAACCCCGTAAAAGCCATAGTCAGGTCATTCCTTGATTCAGCCAATGTTAGTAGATAGATCAGGCCCCATGCCAGGCAGGGGGAAGACAGTGGTAAACAAAATGAGCCAAGTCTTTGCTCTCCCCAAGCTGATTGGGGCAGGGAAAGGTATACCTGGACTCTAAACAAGAAAATAGATAGGTCATGTAATATAAAGGAAGAAGACCTTACTGAGCAGGTGACTTCAGTGCACAATCATGACGTGAGGGACAGAGCCATGCAGGTATCTGGGTGCAAGTGATCCTGGCCGAAGGAAAGGCCAGTGCAAAGACCCTAAGGCTAAACTGTGCCTGAGAAATAGCAAACTGGGAGGGGCAGGGAGTGAGGGCAGATGAGGTTGGAGAGGTACCCCGGACGCGGGAAGTGACTGGGGGACTGCATCTCCATCAGTGGCCCAGCATAGCAGAAAATGCACATTGAATTAATAAATCGTGGAATCAATGAATGGCCTAATTCCAGTAAGAACTTTCTCAGATGAGCAAAGGGATAAGGGGCGAGCGGTGTGGCGGAGCGGACAGTTCAACGACAGGCCTCTTCTCCTGCAGATGCTGGAACAGCGACTAACCCGGGAGATCCATACCCTGGAGAGCAGCAAGGAGCAGCTCCTTACTGAGGGTGAGACTCCTGGGCAGGGTGGAGGAGAGCAGGGCCGGGCCCGCCCCTGACGCCCCTTCCTCCGGCAGAGAGACTGGTGAGGACTAAGCTGCGGGAGGCAGAGAGGCGGCTGCGTTCACTGCTCAGCTTCCATGATCCTCAAGTTTTGAGCGACGGATTCGACGTGCGCCGCCCGGAGGCTACCGCTGCCGGGTAAGAGGGGGGAGGCGGCCTGGCGCGAGAGGAAAGGGCAAGCAGGGGAAGGTTCTGGTGCCCCCCACCCAGCACCACCCCAACTGCACCTCATAGAAGGGCCAACTCGGGGAAGGTGGGTGGGGCCCTCAGCGGCGGGGCTCGTCTCCCGCTTCCCCAAGTCTCTGTGGGTCAGGTGTTTTCTGGGCAGAGCGGTGTCACGCCTCGGCCTCCACCCCAACCACTTCCCTCTCCTTCTTCCTCTCCCCTTCTTCCCAGACTGAAGGCGGGGCTGGAGAAATTCCGGGAGCAGGTCCCCGCCGAAACCCAGAGCGTCCAATCGGAAGGGGCCGGTGAAGGAGAAGTAGGAGCCTGGGGAGTGGGGGTGTGGCGGGTAGAGAGACAGCAGCGGGGTGTCCCCGGAGGTCCCTCTCGGGGAGGTCTGTGGGGAGAAGGGTGATCCCGGCGGGGCACCGCCACGGCAAAGGCGCAGAGGCGCGAGCTGCGGTGTAGGTGTAGCGGGGCTGCAGCGGGAAAGCCCGGTGCTCGGAAACCCGCGTCCCTGCAGCCTGCTTCCCCGCTCCCCGCAGGCCGACTTAGAGCTCCCCGGCGCCTGCGATGAGAAGGACCTGGAGCCCCCGGTAGAGCTGGCCCTGTCGCCCCACTAGGATAGTAGGACCCGCCTGTCCCGATTTTCCTTCAAGGCCTGCCAAGAAATAAAGGCTATGATTTTGGTTTGTCCTTCACCTCCTTGTCTGAGGAGTCAGTGGGGATGGGAAATCCCGCCCAAGACTACGGGAGACGAGGGGGCGTCCAGGAGACCCGGCGGGCCTCAGCCAGACTGCCCACTGATCCCCAGCAGGCAAAAGAGGTGCTCAATAAATGCTCCTGAGTACGTCAGTGAAAATAAGTGGCTGATAAGGCCCCTCTGACAACGTGGCTGGGCCTCTCCGCCTTGGGGGCCTCAACCCAGGCTCCTGAACCATCTACCCTACCATCTCTTAAAACGCTATTGTCAAGATCCTGTCCATTTCCTGTGGTACAGAGAAAAATCCGACTTCCATTCTCCCAAAACCCCTGTATTGCCCACAGATTCACACTGACTTGTAGGACTTGCACTTCTGCCTCTGATGCCCCTCGCAAATCGGTTCTAGCGGCAAAACTGACTTTCCACTCTTCTCAAATATTCCAACCATCAAAGGTAACACTCTGGATCAGGACATCAGTAGACACATGTGGCTGGTCCAAATTACGTTGTGTTGTAAGTGTAAAAGACACACTGTTTCAAAGAATGTAAAATACCTCAATAATTTTATATTGATGACATGTTTAAATAACATTTTATATATAATTATATTTAATGAATATATTGGCTAAAATAAAATTAGAGTTGATTTTACCCAGTTCTCTTTACATTTTTTAATGTGACTAATAGAAAATCTTAAATTCTATATTTGGCTTCCATTATATTTCTATTGGACAGCTCTGGTTTAGAGGGTTTCCTGGCTCCTTTGTAATCATTATCTGCAGGTCACATAGTTTCTGGTCCACCTGACATCCTGATCCAGAGTGATACCTTTGATGCCACAAGCTCAACACTGAAGAATGGAGCAGCAGTTTTTAAAATGGATGCTAACTCCGAGATGGGTGAACATGTTTAGGGCACATACACAAGGATCCTATACCTCCTCTATGTACATATTCCAACTTGTGGATGAACAGATCACATTGTTTTGAATTTCAGAAAATGCTTTAGTGGATTTGAAGAGCAGTATTTGGAAGTTCTCGGTGTAACCAGATTTCTTGGCAGCTCAGGTCAAACCACTGACATTATATCCTCTGAACACCTAGATTGGTATAAAGGTTTTTCTAATGCCACTAGCAAGAGGTTCAAAATGTATAAACTATACAATCACCAGGCTTTAAGAATGAATTTTACACCAGTGTCATACCACCAAAGCTGCTAAATCCATTTATTTACTTCCCCTCTCTAAGGTTCTTTATTATGGAAGTCCTAGGCATTACATTACCTGATAGAATCCCATCAATTAGGCAACGTTGAGCTTTCTAGTAGGATTGCAGGCCAAAATCTAGTATGGTCTCTTAGGACTCAGAATGTTACAGAACTCAGTAAATGCCCCAGCCTGGACGCAAGGCTGTCCATGAGCTGGCCCCCACTTCCCTTTTCGCCTGCCTTGTCTCTGCCTCTGACCTCTCACTGAGAGGGCTGATATTACCAAACTCTGTTTCTCACGACCTTGCCTTGGCTCATGCCATTCCCTCTGCCTGGCATTCCCTTCCCAGTTTGCCTTGTCAGAGTAATATTATTTTTGTGCCATCCAGAGATAGTAAGACCTACAAAGAACTCCAACATGCATTTTCATATTGTGTTAACAGATATGTCACTTGTATTTATTGAAGGGTGCCCATTTATTAAGCTTCATTATATTAAGAAGAATGTAACTGATAAGACATATCCATGATCCTGCAGCCAATCCCTGGTAGAGCCAAGAGTCCACACTAGGTAAACATATTCCGTGCTGTAGTGAATAATTTAAAACAGCCAGTTTGGGGAAACTTTGAGCATTAATAGGGACAGTAATGAGAACAGCAGGGATCGTTTTAGTTTGGGGGAGACTAAAGAGATAATAACAGTCAAATAAACATTGAATAGAAAAATGAGGTCATAATGATTTTCCCAAAAATAAAGAGAGAAAAGGGGAAAAGATCTTTATATAAGAAATACTGTCCTTGCTTATTTCTTCCTCTCCTTTTCCCACCCTCCTCTGTTCACAGGGATTGCATTCAGTTCCCATAATTTGTCTTCAGAATTTTGCTTTGCTTCCTTTAGATTCAAATATGAATGGGCCTGGATAGCTCAGTATCTCATTGTAGGATTTTATTTTTACATATTATGACTAATACCCAGAATCAACACAAAAACTACATTTTAATTTCACATGCCTAGTAATGTTGGACATCTTGTCATATGCTTATTGGCATTGGTATATCTTTAATAAACCTTTGTCCATTTTTCATTGGGTCATCTTTTTATAATTGAGCTATTAGAGTTCTTAATTTTGGATACAAACCTCTTATAAGATATAGGATTTGCAAATATTTTCTCCCATTCTGTTTGTTGTTTATTCACTTTTTGGTGATGTTCTTTCAAGCACGAGTTTTTAATTTTAATGCAGCCCCAATTTATGTCCTTTTGTGTGGGGGGGTTATTTTTGGTTTAGGTGTCATAATCTGTGAATCCATTGCCCAAAACAAGATCATAAAGATTTACTCCTATATTTTATTCTAAGGGCTTTAGAATTTTGGTGCTTACATTTAGGCTTATGATCCATTTTGTGTTTTGTGTGTATGTGTGTACAGTGTAAGATTGGGCATCAAACTTCATTGTTCTGCTTGTGTATATCCATTTGTTCCAACACCTTTTATTGAAAAGACTATTCTTTCTTCTTTGAATTCTATTGGTATTCTTGTTGAAAATCAAGTGACTACAAATATAAGGGTTATTTCTTGACTCTCAATTCTATTCCATTAATCTACAAGTCTGTACTTATGCCAGGACCACACTGCTTTGATTACTGGAGGTTTGTATTAAGTTTTTATATTGGTAAGTGTGAGCCCTCCAACTTTGTTCTTTTTCAAGATTGCTTATGGCTATTCTGGGTCACTCGCATTTCTGTATAAAATTTAGGATCGGCTTGTCCATTTCTGCAAAAACAGCCAAATGGGATTTTGATATGGATTTTGTAGAATCTGCAGATCAGTTTGGGAAGTGCTGTCATTTTAACAATATAAAGTAACTTGATCCATGAACATAGGATATCTTTCTATTTATTTAAATATTCTTAACTTTTTTTTTTGTAGTTTTAAGACTATAAATCTTGAACTTCTTTTGTTAAATTTATTCCTAAGTATTTTGGTCTTTTCTATGCTTTTATAAATATAACTGTTTTCTTACATTCATTTTTTGATTGCTATTGTATGGCAATGCATTTGAACTTATATTTTGATCTTGTATCCTGAAACCCTGCTGAAATAGTAGTAGTAATTTTGTTTGGATTACTTAGGACTTTTTATATACAAGATGATGACATCTGAAAACAGAAATTGTTTGTTATCCTTTTCCAAACAAAATTACTACTTTTGTAATTTTGGCTATGAAATACCCTTCTATTCTAGTTTGTTGAAGGCAATAACACATGTACCAACAAGGATTTCTTGAGCAACTTCTGGAAGCAAAGCACAGTCGCTCAGGTGGTGAGGACTAGGTCAGAGGAGTCAGAGGTTGTTCCCACACAAACAGAATGCTGGGTAATTATGCTTACCTTCTCCCAGCTCTTCCCTCTGCCAGTCTTGCCACTATTCTATCCATTCCACACAGAGCAAAGAGATCTTTCTTACATGCAGATTTACTCACATCTTTCCCCTTCATGGCTTTCCTATCACCCTCAGAATCAAGTCACAGGAGATACCCAGGAGACACTGAAGTGATGAAGCTGCTTTATCCCAGCTGGGGAGAGGTTTTGGATGTGGGGCAGGGGACAGGCCTGTTTCCCCAGGTTTGGATTGAATGTACAGATAGTGTGGATCATTTTGCCTTTTTCAGGACTATCAATTTGTTATTTTTCAAGGCATCAACTCGGGTCAGTACGCTCTCCCCTGAGGTCCACTCCTGTCTCTGGCCTTCATATTGAGTGACCTCAGGCCAATGCTGGAAATGCCCCTTGCCTCAGTTTACTAACCTATGACATGGGATTCAACAGTCCCTAATGCACTGATAAGGTTGACATGAGAAAATTTTAAATTTCACAAGCTGCAGAGACAGCAAGTCAATGAAAACCTCATTCCCTACCCCCACCCCCAATATTTGATTCTGATTTAAAAGTGTAATCTCCCAGAAAACATCTTTGTTCCGCAAAATAGTACTTTGAAAAGGTGTCTCCCAGGAACCCAGAGGAGAGTAGACAGTGCCACACTACTGTTTAAGCAACACGTTTACAAAAACACTTATAGGGTGAGAATATAAATCAATGAAGAGGGCAAAACTCCAGAGCAGCCAATCCCCACGGGGAGCGCATCTTCTGCAAAGGCGGGAAACAGGAGCCCCGCCCCTTCAGTGGAGCCTAGCGGGGAGTTTAGGGGGTGACCAACTTCCCCTCCTCCTCCAACCTTTACAGGCTGCCGACTGGCCAAATGGCTTTTGGTCCCACGCTGATTGGTGGCTTGTCCTTAAACCACCTTGTTGACCTGCTCCTCGCCTGAGAGCCTTTGGCCACATCTTTGCTTTTCCGGGGAGGCCACCAAAGCTCGGGTTAAGGACTTCGGGAGAAAAGTCTGAGAGATGACCAGCAACCCAGAAGGTGGACCTTTGCTGTGCCTCGCCACACCCTTTGGACACCTCAGTCCGAGACCCCCAAAATTTCATCCTGGGAGACTCCAAATCCTCCCAGGCTGAGAGGTGCCGCAATTCTGGAAGTGGGACACCACACCACCCCTCGCATCTCCTCAGCCAGAGATAATACTAAATATCTTCCGTCCCACAGCCTCCTTCCCTAATGGCCTTCACTCCCTAAAGGCCTTCACCTGAGAGAACCCCTGATTCTAGCTTGTGAAACTCCCTAATCTACTCAAATATTCTCTCAGCCTGACATCCTCCAAATCCCTCAGCCTGTTAAACCTCCAAATCCTCTCAGTCTCAGAGATCCCCAATCACCCTGCCTAAGAGACCCCTCACTCTTTTAAGGGAAAGATACTCACCTGGGTGATCCAGACATTCTCTCAAAGGTAAATATCCATGTGATTTGCCTCGTGGAGGTCTCAGATGAAGAAGAATTCATGGTCCCTACTCTCGATTTTCTCTTCTAATAAGATGAATTAGTCTCAGATTCCTTCAGGTGTGATGATTAAGAATACTAAATATGAAAATAACATACAAACTTCATACTGGGTATACATTATTCAGTAGCAAATTTCCCTTCTGTGACTGATTTCAAATGCTCATTCCAGTAGGAGGAAGTAACAACTCCCTCCTTTGGACTTTAACATAGCAACTCTCCTGTTATTTGGAATTATTTGCTTAGTCTGCCTCCCCTCTGCACTGTGAGCACTTTAGGAGCCTGGTCCATTTCTGATTCATACTAAAAGCTTCAGTCCTAGCTCTCACCCACAACAGAGCCTCCTGAATGAATGAGTCCATATTTTACATGCATATATGCACACGTTAATTTTTTAGCACGTGGCTTCATGAAAACTGATCTTGACAATCTTGCTCAGTGCTTTGTAGCCAGTTATGTTTGACATATAGTTGGAATTCAAATGGTAATTCATTGAATGAATTAATGTTTTATAAATTAAGTCATATGAATGTTAACTAATATAATATGCATATGATATGAGTATTATAGTTATGCTAATAACATACGATAATAAGTATAACTTAAGAAGGTAAAGAGAAATGAATACATTGAAGGGGGTTGCTTCTACTGAGAAAGCTGGGAGGTGTTTGAAAGCACTTTTCTGTGGCTTCTAAGCTGTTCAGCACTAGTATGCTATTAAAAATCATGTACATCAAGGTCTGACAAAAAGTAAAATAATAATAATAATTTTAAAAAAAATAGGAAAAAAGAATGGCAAACATTGCATAAAGAAAGACTATCAAATTCTGGGAAGAAAGGCTTGTAATTGGATGGAAGGAAACACAATGAAGACCACTGCTATTTTTTACCACAAAAATATCTATATTTATATTAAATAAAGCAAAATTAGAAAAAGAAAAAAAAAGTGCTAGAAATATTTTTGGTACACATCAGAGACTTAATGTTTAGGAAAATTAATTCAAAACTTGACAAATACAACTGGCATTTCTAGTTTATCCAAAATGGGTCATCTGTCTCTGAGAATGTAACTTTGTCTAACAACTGATTAGATCTAACAACCCTTTAAAATTACATGTGAATTTATAGGAAATTAATAAGATGCCATGGCATCTTTTTCTGTGTATTTCAAAATATAACTACAAAGATTACAGCTTTATTATCCCATAGAATTAAATAGTTTTTATTGTTGCTATTTGTTTTTTAGGAGGTACTGGGGATTGAAACCAGGACCTCGTACATGGGAAGCAGGTGCTCAACTACTAAGCTACATCTGCTCCCCAATTAAATAGTTTTGTATTTAACTTAGCAATCATATTGCAGCATTCCATTTTCCACTGACTATTCAAGTCCTATTTTCTCAAATCATTCCTCTGGCTCCTTCATTGATGAATTTCAATAAAACTCTGAAACATGCTCATTATGTTTGTATAAGAATTATGTTTTTAACAAACAAAGACTGGACCCTGGATTAAATATACACATTCTGAGAAACTGTTTCTTTTCAATACCCTGTCAAATAAGTTGACAAATCAACTTATGCTGGGATGGGGGAAGGGAGTCTGTCCAACTACCTAAAAACTGTAGAAAAGGCACAGCAAAAACCTGGGGCCTTGTACAGGGAATTGGGATCCACCTCCAATCTACTTGGTGGGCATTTTTAAAAGGAATATGCAAAGTATGAGAAAGAACCACAGGACATGAAGAAATCTGCCTTTCTGGCAGAAAATGGCACAAAGTCAGTATCACTGACCACCTATCAACTAACAAAAGAATAGGGTTGCTCTGTGAATCTTTTGACAAACTATCCACTTTACTGCATACAGCCCAAGGACACCTTGCTCATTCTGCCAAAGCCAGTCTCCTTTATTTTATTTTATTATTATTTTTTTGCAATGTTTAGAACATTTTATTGAAGTACAAAATTGTTAAAATTAAGCTAAATAGAAAAACATAGTAAATATTTACAAAAACATTGACAACACTACTCAAGTCACACATACATAATAATCCAGAAAGGTCTTAAAAAAGTTTATAAGCTGAAATGATGGGAATTTCCCAACATGGATTCAAACAGCTCACTGCTGAGCATGGCCTCAATATAATATGTAAGATCCTTGAGAGAATGTTGTTCTCCACTCTTCAGTGATGCAAAGCTCCCTAGGAGTTTGTCCTTGGGAGATTCAGACTCAGAGGCAGCCAGAGAACACAAGTGAAGAGTTGAGATAGTCACATAACTGGTATAATTTTCTTCATCCTATTGACCGTGTTGGGGTTATACAGACAGAGCTAAGATGTTTTTCTTCAGTTTCTGATGATATTCAAAAGTATATGAAGAATACGAGCACTTTCTCATTGCTTAGAATGAAAATTCAACACATAAGAGGCTGTGCAGGGAATATTTACATTAGAACTATAAAATTCTATCTGAAGAAAATTTACCAATAAACTAAGGTAAAACAGTATGAATCATGCTTCATGCTCTAGCTCGTATTCACTGAAATTAGGAAAGGAGGCAGAGTAGACACTTTTAAATCAAAGTGCTCCAGCTTTAGCTTAATGAATGGTCAGTAACCAAATTACTATATGCAGAAGTGACCATATAACTATCTCATGAGTCTGGAAGAACTTAAAATCAGATTTTAAAGACAAAAGAAAACAGACTCAAAACATAGACAAAAGCATAGAAGAAACAATGCCAATGGACTGGTCACTTTTTAGACAGAATCATAAAAAGTTAAGGTAGCACTTGGCTCTACTCACCTCACTTTCACAGTTCTGGATTAAAAATACCTCCCAAACTAAATTCAGAGGAGAGGAAATTAAGAGCTTCAGATAATTTTAAAACCAGTCTTGTCTGGGCTGGTTTTGAAAATAACCATCTCACATTTTTTTTTTTTTTTTTTTCCACCGGGAGGTCCTGGGGATCGAACCCAGGCCCCTCCATATGGGAGAAGGGCGCCCAACCAGTTGAGCCACATCCACCCCCAACCATCTCACATTTTAAAACAAATCATCTTCATCTGATTCTTCAAGGTATTTTATAGGTTTCCTGGTCCGTCCAGATTGCCAGTCTCCTTTAGGGAGCTGCCTTGCTGAGATAACTACTGGAGACTGCTCCTCTTAAACCGTATTATCCAAACACCCTTAAGAAAAGTGTGGTTACCCTAAACCTGTCATTTGTGGGTTATACATTTGTCAGCTCTTTTATCCTGGGCCTACTCAAGAACAGACATATGCCATACCTCTCATCATCTGCCAATCCCTCTCTACCAAAAGAACCCAGTAGTCAAACTGTGTAAATGCAGAAGGAACTCACATCTTCCAAGCACACTGAGAGATATAGTTTGTCTGAAGGACAAATAGGTGCTAAAGCACACTCCTTGAAGGGCCCCATGAAATGCCAAACATGACCACTCCTGGGGCAGAAACTACACAACCTGCTGGGAGGTTGTGCATTAAGAAGCAAGGAGCAAGGCCAGGATGCTGAGCACTTCCTGCAAATATTCCCACCCTACCTGCCTTGCCAAGGGAAGAACTGTTTGCACTCAACTGTCATTCCTGACAGTCGTCTAACCACTTTACAGCTAGCAATATAGGCTAACCACAATGAATGTTGGACCCAACTTCTAGACTACAGCAGAATCTTGTTAGGCCTAAGGACTCACAATCTTCCAGGATGTCCTCCATCATGTACTAAATCCCTTCTGCCTGACACTCCTATTTATATGATCCAAGTGCCAAACATCAATACTCAAGTCTGGTCAATGCTATATAGCACTCTCCTGACCCAATCCTCCATGCCACTTGTGGCAGTTTGAAGTTATTTTATGAATACCAAAAAGAAAAAGATTATGTTCTTGAACTACCATTCCTGTGGGGCCATTTTTTTTTTTAGGAGGTACCAGGGATTGAACCAGGACCTTGTAAGTGGGAGGCAGGCACTCAGCCACTGAGCTACATCCACACCCCTTTTTGATTGGACTACATCAGCGAGGTGTGGCTCAGGTTGGGTCTCTGATCTCTTACTGGAGCTTTATATAAACAGAGACACAGAGAGACAAACACAGAGAAAAGAAGCTGCTATTTTGTTCCTGACGTGAGAGCGAGGACTGCAGGAAGACAGAGAAACCCCAAGAGGTTAAGAGAGGTCCTGGAGTATGGAATCAGCAGAGCACAGAGGCACGGAAAGAGGACCCTGAGGAGCTGGGCCCATTGGAGCAGCTCAAGGCTGAAGAGACCAGCCATATGCCTGATTGCCCACAGCTGGGCTCTGGAACGTAGTGATCCCTGAGGGGAAGGCAGGGACCTTAGTAGAGATGGGCCGCCATCTTGGTTCATTATGTGACAGGATGTCAGGATCATTAGTAGCTGACTTTGGTGAGAAAGCATCTCTGCTGATGCCTTGATTGGACATTTCACAGCCTCGGAACTGAAAGCTTTTATCCTAATAAATTTCCCATTATAAAAGCCAACCCATTTCAGGTACTTTGCATTGGCAGCCCTGTGGCAAACCTAGACACCACTGCTCTTTCCCAAATTGCTCTGCTGGGAATTTTAGAACACATACCTATTGGTCAGCTTCCACTTCTACATCTTCACCCTTTCCTTTCTAGCATTCCCTCCATGTCCTTGCCTAAACTTACCTCCGGCTCTTCCCTAAAGGTAAGGCTTTCTCTGCAGCCCTTATATTCCATATGCAGTCTCTCATATTCCAAGACCAGCACTTGGGGTGCCTTGATTTCCAATTTTGTTTCTAGATCATTACCTACCACTGTTCTTTTTAAACCCTTTGTTCTTCCAAGAATCATATCAGTCTCCTGGTATCTTCATTATTACCTGAAGATTATGTGGCTCACAGCGATCCTCTTCACTCCAAAGACTGTCAAGGCTCATTGACTTCCATATCCACAAGAACGACCCAAATTCTAACACTCTAGATTCTCAGTTCCAATGATTTTCACCCATCCCCACCTAATCATACTTTGGACAGTGTTGACAGAAATGGCACCATTTTCAAAATCACTCATTTAAACATCTGATTCTCTGATCATAATGCTTTATCTTCATTCTGATTCACTATGCTCAAGCACCTTAACTAAAGCAGCTCCTCAACCTTATCAAGTGTTCCGATCTTTTAATCTCTTCACCTTCTCCTTATCCATCAGCACATTCCTTCCCCCATCTTTATTTTCCACCTATCAAGCTACTATTCTATTAATCTATGTATCAGCTGGGAGCCTATGAATAATTCCTCCTTGAAAGAACCCTCTGCACCCTGCCCTGGTATCTTTTTGTCCCATTTCTGTGGTAAAACCCCATCTCTGGATGAGCCCAAATGCCCACCATCTTCATGCCCACACCTGAGTAGTTGAGCAGTCTTTATCATCTCAATACATGGCACCTCCATTCACCCAGAAAACTAAGCCATCTTCCTTGAGACCTTCACCCTCACAATCAGCCAATTACTCACTAAGTCCTATCAATTTGACTTCAGAAAGACATCTTAAACCCACAAAGTTTCACCTGAACCACTACAAAGGTCCCCTAATGACAATCCAGCTACCCCTCAAACCCCTTCCCATTCCATTCTTCAACCAGTAACCAGAGTAATCACAAAAGAGAAACTGAATCACTTCAAGCTCACATTTTAAAAACTCATAATTGGCTTCCTATTGTACCTGGACAAGAATCAATATCTTTAACCCAGCATATAAGCCTTTGAATCAGATGCCTCTGCCCAGCTCGCCAGCCTCATTATTTTCTACTCAGCTATTCATTTATTGCACTTCACCCACAAAGGCTTTCTTTGAAACTCCAGAACATACCAAGCTCTTTTCTTGCCCTGGCTTCTGCACATGCCTTTCCTGCCACCTACAGTAATCACTCCCAACTCCGGACCCAGATCACCTCTAATTACCTTGCCCAGTTCTCAGCTAAAATGTCACATTTTCAAAGAGGTCTTCCATGACCCCACTCCCAATCCTCAAGGTCCAGAATCTCATCATCTAAATCAGGTCCAGGTATAGATGAGGCTTCTCAAATACACTTCCTCTTCACCTGTGAAGCTAAAGAGAAAAGTTATCTGCCCTTTGCTGCCATCCAACATACAATGGTAGGACTAGTGGTAACTGGTGTAGCCATTTCTGTTCATTAAGTGGGAACATGGGAGGCTCAAAGGAGTCACTGGTCCATAGCAATTCCAAAGTCCAAATGGGCAAATGCTGGAAGTTCCTTGATGAGGTCTCAAGGCTTGGGAATAATTCTTCACTGGTTTTCAGCTCCAACCTCTGGGGTCTTGGTCCTGCCCTGAGTCCTCCTTCCATTTTCATGAAAGCTAGCGGTGGTAGTTTGATGCTTTTATGACCTCAGAAAATATCATGTCCTTAGAGCTAATCCATTCCTGTGGAGAGTGAGGGGTGTGAACCTATCATAGGTGGAACCTTTTGATCAGGTTACTTCAGTTAAGGGCCCTTGATTAGAATACTTTAGTAAGATGTGATCCAGAGTGGGTCTTAATCCTCTTACTGGAGTCTTTATAAACGGATGAATAAAGAGAGACACAGGAACTCAGAGAGGAACAATCACAGAAGGTGCAGCCAGAAGCTGAAAGCAACAGAACCCAGAGGAGAAGGCAGAGACCAGCAGATGCCACCATATGCATTCCCATGTGACAGGAGTCCAGGATCACCAACAGCTGGTCTTCAGGGAATCACCTGATGATGCCTTGACTTGGACACTTCTCTCAGCCTCCGAACTGTAAATTTGCAAGCCAAGTAAACCCTCATTGTAAAAGCCAACCCATTTCTGGCATATTGCTTTTGGTAGCTTTTAGCAAACGAAAACAGTAGCACATGTTTGCAAGTATATAGTTTACTCATCCTGCTTCCTGCCAGTAGAATTTGTGGAGTCCAAGGGCCTCTTTTCATTTGGCACTATCTCTGTCTCAGTCCAACCTGGTGATGTTTCCACATATGTAATTCTTTTAAAAACTTTGTGGGTTTTCTGTGAATCTTAGTTGATCCACTACATTAGACAAAGCCACAGGTGCAAATCTCTTCAATATAAATCTTTCTCTATCTTGAGCAGGAGTTCTTAACCTTTTTTGTTCCATGGACCTCTTTGCCAGTCAGGTGAAAACTATGGACCCCTTTCTAAGTCTACACTAAACTGTGTATTATTTAATAAATAATATTAAATAATACATTATATTTTTAATATATATATATAAAATACCCACACCAACACGTCCCCACAAGAATAATGCTTTTCTGAATTTTCAACTCAAGCTCACGGACCCCCTGAAATCTTTCCACGGACCCCTTGGGGATCTGTGGATCCCTAGTTAAGAACCGCTGATCTTGAGCTTCTGCTGAGCCTGTGGTAGGATCACACCCTGTCTCCTTAGAGTACCTTTTATCAGATTGAAAAGTACTCTGAAGTATCACCTTTGATCTTCCTGAGGACTTTTAAGAGAGTTTACACTCACACCCTTACTATCATCTTTGGATCATAGTTTCCTGGCAACACCCTGGATTTAATTTTCACTCAGAAGCCATTTCTTAATTTTTTTATTGTTTATTGTCTGGAAAGGTTGAGAATATTCAAAATAATCAAGTATTGGCTCTTTCTTTAACATTCCTTTAGTTTAGCTCTCTCCTCTTGCATTTTATGATAAACAGCAAGAAACTGTTTTCAACACTATGTTTGGAAATCTCCTTAGCTAAATTACCCAGTTCTGTAGGCACATTTTCTCCTTTTCACGTTATTGCAGGCAACAGTGTTGATAAACTTTCTGCCACTATATAAAAACCTTTCCCATTCCTACAGTTTCCAATAATACTTAACATGCATTCCTGCAAGTCCTTACCCACAGCCTCATCAAAGACCACGAGGCTTCTTTTAAGTCTTTTCAAGTCATGTCATGGTTTTCCTAACACTCTTCTCAAAGTTTACTGCCTGATTCAAAAGCCACAACCACATTTTTGGTTTTTGTTACAGCAGCATCCTACCTCTAGGTACCAAAATTTGTGTAGTTATCTACTGGTGCACAACAAATTACTGAACAATTAAGCATGGCCAGCCCTGTATGTTTATTTTTAACAGCTACTTGTGTGTTGTTCACAAACAATATTTGGTAATTGACTTGAGAGGATATCAAGAATGAATGATGAAGGAGGACTTTGGGCAAAATGGGTCATAAGCTAGACTCTAACCAGTACCAACAAAGCAACCACCAAGGCTAGTGAAGAGAATGGTTCATCCTAAGACAGACAAAGTGGAATTTTAGTAAATAGTCACCACTCTCCTCGTTTTCAGGTATCCCAGACTATTTTCTCCGTCTCCTAAACGTTTTCCTTAGAGAAAGGTAAAGTCTCAGAAGGCAGCTCTAGGGATGAAGAGAAATGTGAAGATGCCCAGGAGGAATCCCTTCTCCAAGAGCTGAAGCGAGGCTTGTACTGCAGCGCTTCCTACACCCTAATGGGATGCTACGGAGGGCACCAACGCAGCCAGTTCTCAACATGGGCCCTGGTTAAAAAAGACCCACGAAGCCAGGCTGGCCATTAGGCTCAGAACCCTGGGAGAAAAACTCCCGTCCCCCAGCAGCTGGGTAAGGCCTTGTCACTAACTCTGAGGAATCCTATAAGAGAAAAAACGGCCCTGGCGTATCCACAAGGCAGCGCTCCAGTTCAGGGTGTGGGCTCAGAGACCCGTGTCTATTTGCAGCAAGCTGTGACTTGGAGAGCCTGCTTTGCTACCCCAGCCCCAACTTCCCTTGTTTAAACGGGGCCAACCTTAAGTACGTGGGGACTATGTAAACTCATGCCCGAACGGCCCTCCCGGGATGCGGGGTGCCCGTTACCAACCTGAGGCCGAAGCCCGGGTGGCTGTACCACCACCGCAGCAGGTAAAAGCCGAGTTTGGCGAGCTCAGTTATGTCAGCTTTTGACCTTGTGTCAGTCTCGCGCGCCTGGGCGGGTCTGGAGACCGGCTGCAGAGGCCTCTGGGAAGTGTAGTCCTTGAGACATAGAGTTCTTCAGGGACTCCCGCGCCCCTGAACCACCACCAAATTTCTGCACATGTATTTTGATAAAATAGGTTGAAAACCAGCACCACAACGGCCATTGCTAAGGTGTGACCAGGTAACTCTAAAGCGGTTCCTGCACGGCGCCGCCGCAGCGCGCAAGCGCGCTATATCCTCGGAGGATTCTGGGTAGTGTAGTCCGGTCGCTCCTAGTTTGGTCCAGCTACTGGAGCGGGCGCTGCTCACCGAGCCCTTCCCTCCCTTCCGCGCGGAGCCCCGGCAGCTCCTGGGCCTGGGCGGTGCTGCAGCTGTTAACGCAGTGCCTTCCCAGACTGGCAGAATCCCGGGCTTGTTTTTTGGAAGGGGTGGTGCTGGAAGGGTGCAGGTCCAGTCGTACGCCATTATGTATGCATGTATGTATGTATGTATGTATGCATGTATGTATGTATGTATGGTGGTGGAGGGAAGAGACTTGGGGTGAGCTCGGTTTGGGGCAGACAGTCAAACACTTTTCCCGCTATGGTGTGTGTGTGTGTGTGTGTGCGCGTGTGTGTGTGTATGTGTGTGTGTGTGTGTGATGGGTCAGGCCATGTTTCCCCGGGGCGCAGGCTGGACTTGGGACAAACATTGGTAGTGAGGAGGGTCGTGTCTTGGACTATAAATCCCTGCAAATTTTTATTAGCTTACGCAAGTCCCTGGAGACCCGCATTCCTGCGCAGTGGTGGAGTCCCAGGCATGACAGTGAATTTCGAAGTGGTGGTTTTTTGTGTGGTTTTTTTTGGCAGGGGTAGGTGAGGCCTCATCCCTCCCCAGTGGTGAGTGGTATATATTAAGTATCAAGATTGGGCATGTAAAGCTAATCCAGTCCTCGGTGCGCAACAGTGCTTATGGGCAAAAGCTGTAAATCGTGAGCTGTGCCCTGAGAAAGAAGCCATTTTTCAGAGAATATTACTGTTAGAGGATTTTGTCTAGGTTCTTTGACTATGCTGCAGAAATGAATTTCAAGAGCATGTCGGATTAGTTAGGCCAGTAATTTATTAAGGTAAGGAGGGAAGAGAAATGGAAGAAAATAATAGATAACGGGTCTGCGGTAGAGAGTGAGGGGCTAAAGAGTGAGGGATGATTTATAGACTACAATTTCCCATTATAGATTATAAATGCCCAGGTTTTCCTTGCATGTTGATCCGTGCAGGGGGCGGACATGGCAAGAGCAGGGTGCAGAAGCCAAGAGAAAGGAGAGAGACTTGACCTTTGCACTTGCTTTTTAAACTATTAATTATTCCACCCCTTTGCTAATGTCATGGGAGGAGTCCCCAGCTGTTTGCTGTTTTGATTGATTACCCCACCCATCAATTCCCCGGGTGGGCCCAATGATATTGTCCCTGGAGAATATCCTAGGCTTCTCCTGGCTTCCAGAGGGAATCTCATTCTGCATGGCAGAAATCTCATGAGGGTCTTCCAGTAGCCATCTTAGGGGTATCAATATCCACATGGACTTCTTGCCAGGTTCCAGATCCATCTATTGATTCCCTATTACTAGCCAGCTTCATTAGGAGAACATGAACTATCCCCTTGCTCCCAGGTTAAAATTTGTGAGGTTGTTTGTTTTAAACAAAGTATGGTGAACAGACAGAAAGTCACACAGTTTATAAATAAATCCGGATCTCATTGCATTTTCATGAAGTGAACAGGAGCACTAACTAGAAATAGAATATTACTTATACATTTCTGATCAGTACCCCCAAAGAATAAACACTATCTCAACTTTAACCTCTTAGTTTTGCCTACTTTTGAAATATATATAAACGTTATCATCTTGTATGTACTCATCTGGTATGTATACACTTGTGTCTGGCTTCTTTTACTTAACATTTTGTATGTAGTGAGTATTTGTGCTTCTTCCATTTTCATTGTAGTGTGTGTTGACATGTAAAAAGCTAAGAATGGCCCAGGTATTCTTGAAGAAGAACAAAGCTTGAAGATTTATACTACTAGAAAAGACCTATTATAAAGCTGACCTATTATAAGGAAGACAGTATGGTATTGGTGCAAGTATAGACAAGCAATAACTGAAACAGCATAGGGAGTGCAGAAAAAATCCACTAATATACACTCACCTTATATGTGACCAAGGTGACACTGTAGTGCAGTGGAGAAAGGATGGTCTCTTCCATTAAATAGTGCTGGACCAACTGGATATCCATATGGAAAACAAATCTTGATCCCTACCTCCCACCATACACAAAAATCAATCCTATTTGGAACAAAGTCTAAAGACAAAAGGTAAAACAAAACTTAGAGGAAAATGTATTGCATGAACATTTTTTTTGCATGAAAATTTAACATGCCAGGATGATAAGTTACAAGTTTATAAAAGTAAATTAAAAGTCTAGCATAGATGTTTAGTGTGGCTGTTTAGCACACTGAAGGGTCAGAATGTTGTGCTCTACTCAGACCTCTTGTGATGGTCACATTTTTGTGTGAACATTTATTTATAGGCATCTATAAATTGTCATTCCACAGTGTCGACCTACATTTTTCACATTAAATTCCGGAAAAGGATACAAGAAGGCAGGGGTTCTGTTTTCTAATAGAAACGATATTTGAATTTCCTGATGGAGGACTTGGTAGAAAATGAGTCAGATTTTACCAACAGTGTATTATTTATAAAGGCAGAGATTCAGCAAAATATTTCTGATCATTTAAAATATTCCAGGTATGTTCCATATTATTGAAGTCTTTTTAGATAGACCAGGATCCAGAGCCTAATTTAGTATGTAGGAAAAAAATGTAGGAATTAATTTTTTTTCAGGGGTCATTCAACAAACAATTGGTAAAATCTTCTTGACACTGATGCCCTTGAAGTATCCTTAACCTTCACCTTTGTGGATTATAAATTTGATTTTAAAAAAACAACATGAATTATATAATTTCTAATGAAATTTTTTTTATCCTTTAGGAATTTAGGAAGTCTGGGATATTCTTTATTTAAATTTAGATTTTGGATTTAGAAATCTGTTCAGTGAAATCTAAACAGATACCTTCAGTTTACTATTTATTTGAATTATAATTTTCTTTGTTGTGAATTTTATAATGTTTTTATTATGAACATTGTCAATGATTGATAAATAGAAGAGTGAAATGATTCCCCATGTGCCCTCTTCAATTCTTGTGCCGCTGTAAATTATTTTTGTGATTCACTCATCGAAAAATATTTTAAATATAGTTACAAGGATGATTTATCCACAATAGCATATCTCCCCTAATGAAAGTATAGGTATAATTCGGTGTCGAGTTTTCAGTTTTTCTCCACATAATTTCTCTCCCCTCCCTTCTCGCTCCTCCCCCGCCCCTATTTTAAATGTTTGTGAGAGGACCGGGAGGAGACAGGCAGGGCAGCCTGGCTTCCAGAGAAACCATGCCAGTGTGGCCGCAGTTTGCGATGGCCCTAGGTCTCAAGGGGAAATCTTTTCAGAAGCCCCTAAGCGCCAGTGTTGCGCGTTTCCAAACAGCACTTGGGAACTCTCAAGGAGGCCAGTTGTAACCATTTGGCCCCTACTGGAATCTAAACTCGACTTTCGTTGCCATCTTGAGACCTCGGTTGGGAATTCAGACCCACTGGAAGACTGAAAGAGAAAACGACTTACTGGTTTTAAAGTTTTTAAGTGTTTTCAATTACTTAATGTGTTTAAACAGGAAAAACAAAACAAAATAAAACAAAAAATCCGGCCGCTTTTTCTAATTGGCCAAAATCCATCCACCTACTGAATATTTATCGAGCATATCTATGTGCCAGGAGGCATGAGCAAAACAAACACAGGTAGCTGAGGGAGACGGGCACCACCTCCATCAAGCTGAAAACAAAACAAAGCTCCGCGCCGCCTGGTTCTCAGCGCTCCTGGAGGGGTGGAGGCCTGCGCCAGGCACCTGACCCTGCCTGTCCTCGGAGCAAACACCTGACCCTTTCAGCTAGGCCTCTCCCAGATCCACCGCAGCCCTCCGGACAGGCCCACGCAGGCCCCCAGGCGGTGGTTGGGAGCTCATTTCTCCGAGGGGTTTGCAACCCAGAGGTAGAGGAATTGAAACACCTTCCGTGGAAGGCGCGGAGCTGAGGCGGCGGCACAGGAGGCCTTGGCGCGAGGGGCGGCGGCCCTGGCCTCGGCGAGCTCGCCCTGGTGCTCCGAGACTGCGCGTCGTCGCCAGGCAGAGGAGTGCTTCCGAGGTCACCTCGGCGCCAAGATGGGCCTTGTCTTCCGGTGGCCGAGGGCGCTTCCTGAACATCGACGGGAGATTACCGAGAGTCCGGCGGGAAATGCACATTTGCTGCTCTAGTGGATGGAATATATGTTTTGTTTTAATACTAGATGTCCCCCATGACATTGGGGGGGGGTGCTAAAGGTCAAGACATGGAAACAGCTCACCAGAACAAGCTAGAAGAAATGATTAATGAGCCAGCAGTGGCGATGACAGCTGTAAAGCATGAACAGGAGTACATGGACGTTCAGGAGAGAATACACAGCATCAATGACCATACAAACAGCAGAGTGGTCCTTTGGTCCGTCTCTGAAGCTCTTGTTCTAGTTGCCATGATGTTGGGACAGATCTACTACCTGAAGAGATTTTGTTGAATTCTGGAGGGTTGTTTTTTGCACATATCTCACAATTTACGACACATCTTGGTCACCATAATGTCACTAGTTTTTATCTTCTTTATTTTCTGAAAGTTCACGGTTATGTTTCTTTGTTATTAATAGTTATAAAGGGGAAAACATCTTTCTGGGAAAGTTATAATGAAAAATTGAATTTAATTGTCATTATTTCTTATTTTAATTCTGCCTCCATCCAAAACTCAAAGATTTTAAATGTCTTCTTTTTCTTTTGTTTTCATAATGAAATCTGGTTTGTGCAAGAAATCACAAAGGCTGATAGTTCTTCACGAAAACGACTACATTCTTTGGATCCCTCGCCTGCAGTTCAACTCATCAAAGATTCATTTTGTTGAGTTCTTATGAGAAACAACAGTCTGCATCTTGACGTTTTCTGCCCAGCCTTCTGACTTTGGAGTATGCTACCATGATTGGGTACTTTTATACTTTCTTTCCCGTTTTTTTTTTTTGCTTTAAAGATAAGACTTGCCCTAACACACATATTCTCCCCTAAATTTTCACATTGAACCTTAAGACTCAACCAGTTCTGCTTAAATTGATGACCCAAGCAGATAGTAACTATTTTTTTGCTTCCTGCCTAACCTCGTAAGAAGTCTCTATTAAAGCCAATTCTCTGGGTGTTTCAGCAAATGGTAGCTTTTTTTCTTTCTGTGCTGGCACGTCCACTTTCTTCACTCTTGGCATATAGGAAGTGTGTATTCATGCAATTGGAAAAATTTGGATTTCTGATGCCACAGGGTTAAAGCCTCTTGGATTTCATTGTAATGATATACAGCCACTATTTTATTTTTGATCAGTGGCATTTTGGGCACTCTTTAATTAGTGTAGTGAACATCAGTACCAGTACTAGGGGTTTGTTTTTGTTCCTCTTGGGCCTTTCATTTTTTGGCATGGGTGAATTTTGTATACAATGAAATTACTTTCTCTTGGTTCTGATGATGAGTTTGAAATTAAAGGAGGATCAGGTTTGGGATGGGAATGATCCAGGATTATGTTTTTTGTTGTTTTGTTTTTTAATCATAAAGACCTAGATTTCTCTGCAGTTGGAAGCCAGCCTTGAGAAATGCTAATTCTGGAGCCTATTACTGAGAGACTGGGAAGCTTAAACTCTTAAATTAGGGTTAAAATTTATACTTTAGAAGAGAACTGAAAGGAAAGAAATCTTAATGTTTGGGATCTGCAAATATTTGGAATCTAGCATTTGTACTCCTATGTATTTACCTAACCTATTTGAAGGCATGAAATGTTTATGGCAACATAAACATGAATGTTTATGGCAACTTTATGAGCTATCAAACTATGAAAAGACATGGATAAACCCTACATACAGATTTCTAAGTGAAAGAAGCCAGTCTGAAAAGGCTACATACTGTATGATTCCAATTATATGATATTGTGGAAAAGGCAAAACTATGGAAACAGTAAAATGACCAATGGATGCCAAGGAGCTGGGAGCTGGGAGGATGGGAGAGTTTAATAGGTAAAGTACAGGGGATTTTTTAGGGCAGTGAAACTATTCTGTTTGATAATATAATTGTGGAAACATGACTCTCTGAATTTGTAATACCCATTGCAATTTATGGCACAAAGAATGAACCTTAACGTAAGCAAATAAAAACATCAGAAGGTCAAAGGCAATCCTAGGATGGCAGGCAGAATGTGAGAAAACAATCCAAATGCGTTACAAATGTTTGAAATAACCTCACTGAAGTGGTTGGGGGAGAAGGTGCTGACCTAAGTAGCTTTTGAAATTAGTGGAGTCTTTGAAACTAAAGGCAAAAGAAACTATACATAATCACTGTACTCTAGTTGATAAAGTTTTTCTCATGGGCATATAGGTTAAAAATTCTGATGCTACTATATGTGTATACTGGAATTGAAAAATTAAGTAAAGGACTGGTGAAGGGTGGGTGCCAGGTTTCTCACTGTTGGAGTGTGAGTTTACTAAGAAAGGGGAAGAGGCTAAAATGATCCACAGTAATAATGGATTAGAATCAGAGACATTGGTATGAACTCACATTTATCTTACTATTGATGCAGATGGTTATATATATAAATATTTATAGATACGTGTATATGCATGGGTTAGTATAAACACATATATTTCCTTGTTCTGTTAGCTGGTAGGGGCCTAGAAGCAATGACACCTAATAACAAAAAGTATACCTAGTACCCAGATCTTAGTTTCTAATACTATTCTCTAATAAAAGGAATGAGGGCTTCTTGAAGAAATGGTTGATGCTAGGACTGGGGCAGGAAATGTACAAGGTGAACCTGGAACATCTTGTAGTGCCATAAAGTAAGGAAGTGCTTAAAAAATATATATATATACAATGATAGGGATGTGTCAAAGTGACACGGGAGCCAACTGAAAGAGCTCCCAAATGGCCAAAGCTGGAACTATTTGAAAAGCAAAATAAAATAAAGGACTATTGGATTATAGCCCAAAGCATAAAATGAATACCCATAAGTCCATACTAATATAAAAATGATTGAATAAATAAATAAATGGAGGAGAATAAATAAATTTCCCATTCAGAATAATTCTAAATCATCTGTGTAGGTACTACACTCTGAGGAGTGTAGCATAACTTTCAACTCCTTAACTCGGCTGCTCAGAGTTTCTTCCTTCCAAAAGATATGGCATGAAAAGTGGTGAAAAAGTAACTTTACAGTGGAGAGGCCTGATAAACACTACCTCAGACAGGTGATCACTATCAACAACAGTGACAAGTCATGTTGATAGTAGGTACTTTGATTGGATGTGATAAAAATGACACTTTCCCACTGTGGTCTTCTTCTCAAAAGTATATAACCCCAGACTAATCAAGAGAAAAATATCAGACAAATCTCAGTTGAAGAACAGTCTGCAAAATACACGACCAGTACTTCTCAAAAGTGACAAGGTCTTAAAAAACAAGAAAAGTCTGAGAAAATTATACAGCCAAGAGGGACCTAAGGAGACAGACAAATATAATGTGATATACTGAAAGGGCTCCCTGATCAGGTCCAGGATGCAGGCTTCTATAGCATATTAGCAGAAAGAAGGAAAAGAGAATCAGTGAAGTCTTGGTAGAACTTGATGGAGAAGATTCAATTCTCTGAAATTCCCAGAAGAATACCTTGAAGTGGAAGATGTATTTGAAGTTATATCTCATGCATAGAATTTCTTAAAGAACTGAACCTTTCCCAATAGAATAGAGGTGACCTTGGCAGGCAAGAGGGACTAAACATCACAGGGAAGTAATCTTGGGTGTCAACTGACATTTTTTTGGAAGGTGAGTACAGGAGATTTCCATCTGCAGGCTCTCTCTATTCTAGCTTCCAGAATTCTCAACCTCTGGCTCACAGTCTTCTCGTAGGTGATAATGGAACAAAATCTTGTTCCTGCTCTGCATAGCATTGTATCACAGCCCAGCTGTTCTCCACTCCCCAAACACACACACACAAACACATACACATATGCGCACATGCTTTAGAGCTCACTTGCTTTTCTGACTCAGCAGCTTCTCTCTGGTGAGATCGTGGTAATCAGTTTGGAGTTTGAAATCAACATAGACCACATTCAGGCCACCATCACTGCCACAAAGATAGTAGGACAAATAAAACTGGATAATATTTTGAGATACTTAATTTCCATGATGTACATTTCCATTGTCTCTTTCTTGGAGACCAATAAAGTAGTTGGGCCCCTCATTGTTTGTCCCAGAAAAGAAACAAAGCAAAATAGAAATCAAAGAGATATTGTTGATCCTCCTAACATTTTGCCCAAATTTTAAACCCCAGAGTGAAGAGGATTCTCGGGTATGGATGAAAAATAGAACCACTTTGTTAAAAGTGGGGAAGAAAAGAAAGAAGCTTCCTCCAGAACTAAAAAGGGCTTCCTTTGGCCTGTGGAAGGATGGAGGGAGGAAAGAAAGGAGATGGTCTGTGACTCTAGAGTTGGAAAAGGAGTAGTCTGTATTCCAGCAGCATCACCAAAGAGGTCACAGGACCAAAAATGACCTGCTCCAGTGGTACATTTAGAAAGCTAGGCAGGATTGGCAAAGAGTCCCATGTATGGAACATGCCAAAGAAGCAGCTGAGGACCAACTAAAGGGCCCAGTATACACAAACCTCTCAAAAATCAACCTGAGAGCAGGGTTTCAGTGATGGGGGATACATGGGATGAGGTTCACTTATAAGGCATATAAATGTGTTCAAGTGTTCATGGAACATTGTCACTGTGGGTGGAGATTCACACAATAACTGAAAGAATATCGAATTCCCATTCTTGGAAGTTCTACCACATTCTCTAATGGAACAGCAAGAATCCCTCAAGTACAGGGGCAGTGACTAGTGAAGGAGGATGGTCCATTGATAACTGTACTCATGAACCTTTACTTTTGAAATTGAAACAGCCTAATATTATAGGGTGCCTAAGAGTGACCTCCTGAGAGCCTCCTTGTTGCTCAAATGTGGCCTCTCTCTAAGCCAAACTCAGCATTACCTTCACCCCAGCATGGGACATGTCTCCCGGGATGAGCCTCCCTGGCACCAAGGGATTACTACCAAGCACCAACTAGCAACTGGAAAAAACCTTGACCAAAAGGGGGAAAGGGTAAAGACAAATGAGTTTATATGACTTTGAGATTCCAAAGTGAGTCGGGAGGTCACTCCAGATGCTTATGCACATCTCAGCAGGATCTCATTGACTGCCAAAGTAAATACTACCTCAAATAGTGGGGCTCCTGAGGGCTCTGGAGACATCCAGACATTATAGGCAGAGCAGACAGCTCAGGAGTTTGGTGCCTTGCCAGTGGGCACTACTTTGGAAGTTATGCTCCCCAGTGTGACAGAGTTGGATTCAGTTGTGGTTTTCCTACACATGCTCTTCTGCCCCTTCTAGTTGAACGTATAGTTAGTACTAGAGTTGATAGGTGTACGTCCAAGAGACTTAAATCTTTGGACTGTCCATGTGCCAGCTGGGCCCTGAATCTCAACGGAGTTGCAACACCTACTCTCCAGTTCATTGGATTCACCCAGGACAACTAACAAGGAGATGATGATGGACAATGACCATCCCAAGGAACAGAGCGAGCCTGCAACTGCAAGAAGATAGTCCCATCCATCTGCCCCATGGGATCTAAGCCCCCTCTCAATTAGAGGCAGAGTTGGTATAACCATCCCAGAATCCTCAGGATTGGGGAATGAACAATGGACTAGAGTAGACTTACTGGTATTCTACTATAGACTGAATGTGATTCTAGCAATGGAAGAACTTTGATCATTGTTGTGGAGGCAGTGGCCACTGGAGATTCTGAGGGGAGGGAGAGGGAAAAACAGGTGTAATACGGGGCCATTTTTGGGACTTGGGAACTGTCCTGAATGACATTGCAATGACAGATACAGGCCATTATATATCTTGTCATAACTTACAAAATTGTGTGGGAAAGAGCGTAAACTACAATGTAAAATATAATCCATGCTTAGTGGCAATGCTCCAAAATGTGTTCATCAGTTGTAACAAATATACCACACTAATGAATGATGTTGTTAATGTGGGAAAATGTGGGAGGGTAAAGGGAGTGGGGCATGTGGGAATCCCCTATATTTTTTATGTAACATTTATGTAATCTAAGTATCTCTCTTTTTAAAAACAAAAAATAAAAAATATATTAAAAAAAAAATCAACCTGATAAAATTTGGGGCCAAACTCCCCTAAGAAAACCCCAAAACTATAACTTATAACCCTTAGAAGTTGGGGATTACAACTGCCACCAACCTGCCAAGATGTGGGGCCAAATTAGAGAACAAGTTGGTTATTTTAAAAAAGGCACATCAGGAAGTGGCTGTGGCTCAAGTGGTTGGGCTCCCATTTACCATATGGGAGGCCCTGGGTTCGATTCCCAGTGCCTCCTGGTGAAGGCAAGCTGGCCTGCGTGGTGCAGTAAGCTGGCGCAGCAAGATGACGCAACAAGGGGAGACAAGCAGACACAGAAAAACATACAACAAATGCACACAAAGAGCAGACAGCAAGCACAAGTAGCAAGGGGGGATAAATAAATAAAAATAAGTCTTAAAAAAAAAAAGGCATATGTTTTTTACACTTGTGTTTGTGTACTGAGAGCCACACCATCTATATATGTATATGGTGTTTGTCTTAATTTTTAACCTAGAAGGCTACCAAAGGAATGATTTACACTGGTTTTCCTTGGGAAGAGGGACAGGATGAGTAGAGAGCATTTTCTTTTATTTGATTTTATGCCCTTTAAGTTAATACATGTTAGAACTAATTTTTTCAAAAAGTCAATAGGAGAGAGGATTATGAATAATTTGGCTTCAATCTTTATATAAGTCTATTTTTTTTTTCAAAAGTCTTTTTTGTTCTCTAAGTACCCCAAATGCAAAGCAGAGTCAAAGGGTTTTAAACTAGGCATTTAGGTACATGGCTTTATGTGGCTTCTATTTTGTAAAGTTTCTATGGAAATAAAAAATAAATTTGACTACCGATTTAATTCCAGAATCCATACATATTTGTTTCAATGTATGGATAACATAAAACATTATTTTCTGGTAAAATTGCTTAATTACCACCACCACCAAAATCTTCACATAATGATGCTACAGAATCATGCTCTTTATATATCAAAGAATAGTAAAGAAAACTATGAGCACAGGCCAGTTTGAAATGTGCAATAGCAGGAATTTATGTAGAGGCGGGGTGGGTCCAGAGCATGTTGAAGCAATTAAGGGCTCTGCTGATAGCTGGCCTGCTTTTCTTTTGTGTTTTCATGCCTTCTAAAAGCAGAGTCCAGCCTACTCCGATTCATGTGAACTAGCCCTTGCACCTCCAACCTAGTATATTCTGAGAGTTGCTAATGTGGCCCTAACCAGGAGATGGCAGCATGTCTTCAGAGATGATCCAACCAGGGCCACCACCTCCTCAACACCATGGAATATGCCCAACGACCACTAGAGGGCACTAAGGCCTCACAGGCTGTTACAGAGTAGGGCTGGTTTGCAGATCTTGTGGAGACAATCCTCCCCTTGTGTCCACCCTACACCTAGACATGTACACACACACTTCACATATGCACACATTTATGCCCATTCACAAATTGGACCCCATGGCCGTCTACAGAGGCCTGGCTACTAAACACACACAGACATACACACAGACCACCCCATGCAAGTTTTCCAGGCCAAGACAAGGCCACCAAGCCACCAAGTCTCAAGGTTCGAAGAGAGCTGCCATCTTTCCTTTACCTCGTCTTTTACACTTGAGCAGTGACAGGGAGTATTCTACATTAAATACATTTTACGCGTCAGGATTCTCCAGAGAAACTGTACCAACAGCCTATATGTGTATATGTGTGTGTATGCATGTCTGTAAGTATAGCATCTATATATACATAAAGGTATTTTAAGGAATTGGCTCACATGACGGTGGGGGCTGGCAAGCCTGAGCTTTGTAAAGCAGGATGGCAGGCTGGAAATTCCAGTAAGAGCTGACGTTGAGGTTGTGAGTTCAAAATCCATACAGAAGTTCAGGCAGGTAGGGAACCAAGAGAGGAATAGAGGGTGTAGTCTCGAGGCAGACTTTCTCTTCTGGAAATCACAGTTCTTGTTTTTAAGGCCTTCAACTGATTGGATGAGGCCCACCCACAGTATCAAGGGTAATCTCCTTTACTTAAAGTCAACTGACTGTAGATGCTAAAATGCTTTCACAGCAACACCTAGGCCAATGTTTGGCTAAATAACCTAGCCAAGTTGACACAAAATTAGCCATCACATACATGTTTCAATGGCAGGACTTATAGATCCCAAGGTTACACAGGACACCTGTTGGGCGAGGGATGTACTGAGCATACCCAGTGGGAATGAAAAAGCAAATAAAGAACTAGAACTAACTGCATGCTTCCGTGTGCCCAGCACAGTGATCATAGATGGACATATCAAATAAGATTACATATATCATTTAATGTTGTAAGTGAGGTAATACTATCACCTATTTATACTTTAGGCATCTGATTTTCAGTATGGCTTAGCCACTTCTCCATTGTCATACAACTACCTAGTGATAGAAAAGAGATTCAAATTCCAATTTGTTTGATTCCAAACCCTCTGTTCTTTCTTCAACCCCAGCTACCCCTATAACACTGGAACAGCAAGAATATCGAATTCTTTGAATGGAATTTACTGTCACTTGTAATTGTTTTCCCTTTTCCAAATAGAACACATTTGGATTAAACAAAGAATTTTGCCAAGTGCTAAATAGCAACTTTTCTACCAAAGGCAAGTTCTAGTTAAGTGGAATATAATGTAGAATGCTGGCCTAATGTGAATTCTCAGGAGCATTGCCTAATACAGTTTCCTGTAATCACGATAACACCTAAAAAGCTCAATTACCATGTAAATTTTAAAACAAAGTTAAATGCAAATTGCTGTGTTTGCTCTCAAATGGTCATAAATAAACGACATCCTCAGGTTGAGGGAAGATGTGAATTAATGCTGACCCAGAAGTCTTTTTCACACAGGCCATTGCTGACAGCAAAATATGGCTACCTGGTAAATCAATATGTGCTTGAGTGGCAGTGATTAAAAAAAAAAAAAATTATAAACAACGGATGAGATAATCCTCCTCTACTCTGCCTTGGTGGTACTAAGTTCTTGTTATAACATTTTGATGGTGAGTTTTGGCAACTGGAAAATTGTCAAGAGAAGAGAGACTAAATGGCCAGGTACTACTCTAGGCCAGACATCTGTTTCCTGTACAATAGGCTGAAGAAGACATGATTTAATAGAGAACATAGCACTGTATTCAAATATGCAAATATGCAGGGCATGTTCTGGGGGCTCTCAGAGGTCAAATGCAGGCCTATGAAGAGTAGGTACACAGAGGCAGAGAGTATCCCATTTAAGGAAGAACATTGTCACACATAACACTGTCCCACAGTGATTAGGTAGCCAGGTGAGGGGATCAATGAATACTTGATGGCCTGATGAAATACCTAAGCAGAGAGTCCCCTCCATTTATGCCATGTGATGGGCCAGATGCTGGGAGTGCAATAATGACTGAGGCAAGTTCTATCCCTGCCTTCACAGAGCCTTCAGTCTGGTGGGGAAACAGGCATTGCAACCGTGGGGTGTGAAATATAATGTAATAGGGGAAAGAATAGGATACTAAAGAGCTTGTGGAAGAGGCACCTAACTTGGTCTCAGAGAACCCAGGGAAGGATTCTCAGCGGAAGGCTGCCTGATTTGAGATCCAAAGAATGTGAATAGGAGTTGAATAAACAGGGTACGGGAAAAAGAGGATTTTCGTCTGGCAACAATTCACCTTCCCAAACACAAAGGTACCTGTGACTTCCTATACATATGTGATCTTTCCAAAACATCAGGAAAAATGTCCTATTAACATTATCTTTGTTGCTTAACAAACCACTCGAAAATATTGTGACTTAAAACTACAATCATTTATGTGCTTATGATTCTGCAGTCTGGGCTGGACTCAGCCAGGTGGTTCTTATTCTGGCTTGTCTGGGTTACTCATGGAGCTGCCGTCATCTGTTAGCTCAACTGGGTGGGTAGTCCAGATGGCCTCACATTTCTGGAAGTCGGTTCTTCTCCCTGTGGCCTCATCCCCTCGTGGGCTAGATGGAGCATCTTTATATGGTAGTCGGTAGACAGTATTCCAAGAGAGCAAACAAGGAACTTTCAAGGAATCTTGGGGCCTAGGCTGTGGAACACACTTAGAGCCCCTTCTCCCACATTCTATTGGAGTTGGAGTCCAGTTCAGATCTAAAGAATTAAGGAATTGACTCTTCCTTTTGAGAGCAAGTATTGCAGAATATTGTGGCCATCTTTTTCAATCTACCGAAATCAGACTGAGAAAACCCAAACTAGAGTCAATGAAAGATGACTCCAGAGGAGTGAAGCTTGAGCTCAGTTTTAAAGGATGAGTAAGATTTTATTAAGGAGAGCAGGGGAGGGCACAGCCTGTTAGGGAAGGATTGGAGAACATAGTTGGCCTGTTTGGCGACAGTCACAGGATCTGGTAGCAAAGATCGGGGGAAATTGTGGAAAAGATACAGCAGGAGAAGAATATCATAATTGCTAATAGTGTTCCACAATGCATCGGGTTGCCTGGGTGATCAGTAAATATGGATCTTATCCCTATAAGCATATAATCATCAAGGCCCTTGTATGATCAATGTAAGAGTTAAGCAAGAGAAAATGCATATCAGGGGATTTAGACAATGAGTTTTGTCTTTGTATATCTGAAGAACCATTTCACAAACCCTGCCTAAAGTAGCCATTCAACCATTCCTATGGATTTGGTCTGAACCTTCATTATCAGTCCTTGCTCTGTACCCTGGTTTCATCATCAGTTATGAGCCCCGATTCCTTGTTTTGATCACACTACTTCAATTGGAGTAGGGGAAAGGTGGCATTTTCTCAGCGAGTTGCAAAGACCCCATGTGGCCTCCTTGTGGACAATGAAACCAGAGACTCCAAGGGCTATTAAGAGCATCTGAAGGCAAAGCTATCTAAGCCAAGACACATGACCCACCGCCAGTTGGATTTCGACAGGATCCCTTCCCCCACCCCCACCCCCTCCATTTATCTGTAGTCCGTAGAGAGAGAACTTTTTTGCTGAAAGGCCAGAGAGAGGAAGAAGTAAGACAGCAATCAACTATTTGGCAAAGCCACGATGGAGGTGACTTAAATCGCTCAGGGCCATGTGATTGCCAAATGATCTAAGCCCCTAAGGGATGGATAGCAAACATTTCCTCACATTTTTGGTTGATCTGTGGGCAGGAACAAAGCACGATTTAAAATTAAAGTGCAAACTCTTTCGAGCAAATCCTTCTGTCATTTTAAAGTGGGCTGGCAACTATCTAGCCTTTATGTTCAGACAGTCTTTTCCAAATCAAGTAGAGGCATGTTCTTAAAGGAATAGCAAGCATAACAAGTATCTTCCGCTTCCTAAGTATGCTTCTTTGTTCCTTTAAAGAAAGCATCTGTAGAAGAAGCATCTGTAGAAATACAAATAATGAATCCAACAACTTTTAATAGCTATCATTTGGAATTTACATTATTCTATCAACCTTAATCCTGGCAAAACTACTCCTATGTTTTGCTGTGGAGAGAAGTGGAGTTTTTTAGAGATGGCAGGAATAAAGACCTGTTGATTCAATGCATTTTGTGTTAGATTAGCTAGACTCTATAAAATGACATGCCCCTGAGCCTCAGGTTGCCTATGTTTTGCTAAGATAGGAGGGACTCCCTCAGGGACAGACAGGCCTGGGGCTAAGTATGCAGCACGGTGAATTCATCACTAAATCTTTTCACTAACAAAGACTAATTGCTTCATACGTTTTACAGGACCCTAAAAAATTAGGTGAGTGAATCTAAGGTCCAGCCAACACATGAGCCCAGCATTAGCAAAATGGCCCCCTGCCAGAGAGACTCCTCATTGCTGGTTTGCATAGAAAAAAATGAGAATGGACAACGATCATTGGGCATATGGTTTACGAGCGCTTTCACATACTACGATCTTATTTGACCCTCCCTGCAGTCACGGAGAGGGAGGCATTTTTACCTTCATTTGAAAATGAGGAAACTGAGGTTCAGGAACATTGGAGGCATAGAGTGGAAGGAGCTTGGCTTGGCAGACATAAGGCTCAGCTCCGACTCTGGCCCTTCCTCTCACTTGCCGTGGGAGCTCTGGCAGGTTTTTAGACCTCTCTGAGATTCAGTCTTCTCATCTTTCCAACAGAGATGATACTATCTCCCTCATAGGCTTGTGACAACTGGAGAGGAATTTATTCACACTTATACCCACTAACATGCACTCACATTCATGGCAACTCATAGGTGTTTCTTTTAGCAAGTAGTTATTCAGCAGTGGTCCTTGGAATAAGACTACTTGGGTTAAAACTCTAGTTCTGCTATCTACCAAAGGTCATAAATCAGAGAAGCAATTTAGACTGTGACACATTGCCTTATTCATAAAATGGGGACAATAATAGTAGCTGCCTCATTTGTGAAGCTTTAGGCTGATCATGATATGAAGGCCCTAATAAGCATTTTGCAGATGATGATGATGATGATGGCGATGATGGTGATTACGATGGCAGTGATTCTCTTATCCTGCACATGATTTGTTCAGGATCACACAGTATGTAAAGGCCTGAGGCAGGGGCCAATCCCAGGTCTTCTTACTTTAAGTTCTGGAGTTTTTGTACTGTGAGACAGGCCCACAGAGCTAAGAGCAAGGGTGGGAAACAATTTGAAATCCCAAGAGATCTGTGATGGCAGAAAAAGACTTGAGTAACCTTCAAGAGACAATGGAAGTGTGGGAGGCCTGGATGAATGCCTTCCTTATGGCCAGGATGGAACCTCTCAGGCTTTAATCACAGAGAGCCAGAATGAAATTATGTTGCAAGACATGTGTAGCCTCTCTGGTCTGTGCACAAACTGTGCTGATTGTGGGTCATGGGACATAGTCACAGAGCTATTAGAGCTGGGGTGTAAATGACAGGACCTTATTTCCAGCTCAGTTTTGATACAGGTATCCTGCTGTGGTCATAGAAACCCACACCTCTTTATTACCTCTCCTTTTCCCCCTATAGCTTCTTCTTTTAAGGGAAGCAGCTAGTGATTTATAATCTGTACTGTGGTGTCTTATCCTCAATCATTTATTCATTCATTCATTGGCCCATTTTCCTAGTATTACCACTTGCCCGAGGTCAAATGGCTGGTATACTAAGCTTTTATTACATTATCTGCAAAATGGGTAATGATGGTACCTATGCCCTAGGACTTTAATCAAGACCATATAGGATAATGCACTTAGTTATTATTTATTAGTCATTGTGCTTTATTACTTATTGATAATTCTATTAGAGACACAATATTAGAGATAGAGCAGCAAGAAAAGGATTTGATTCCTTGGTTCCTTTCTGGAGGTCTGGGTTTGAGTCTTGGTTCTGCCATGAATGAGGGGTGTGACCTAGGGCAAGACACTTCTCTCTCAGAACCTTTGCTTTCTCTTCTATAAAATTAGGATATTGGGAAAGGTCAACATTTAAAGGCTATATTCCCCAAAGCATCAGTCCCATGAGATTGTCCTTAGAATGACAAGGAGTTCAGTGGATATTTAGGCCTGGGTAACTGTGTATCTTATAGTCTCCTAGAAATCCTCAATACACATGACTGGAGTAAAGGCCCCGAGAAGTCCTGAAGTAAAGGAACCCATTTGATCTGGATTCAGCTAAAGTTTCCCAAAGCCATTTGATCACAGGACCATCTTCCTCCCATAACAGCAAGTCAACTTCCCATGGATTATTCTTTGGGAAATTTTGATCTAGGGGATTTCCTAGGAGCCTTTCCACATTGAAAATATTTTTTCTATGAACATCACCTACATTCCATGTTTCTTTCTGTAGTTTCAATCTTAGGTACAAGCAGGCATGCTCATCATTGATAAGGGCCACACTGGCACATACTAAACCACATAGCATAGGCAACTGTCAGGTCTACATTAACAAAAAGAACCTCGTGGTAAAATGCACACCCATCTACGAACACGCAAAGACAACGACAATATGCAAAATCTAAAAATGAGCTTCACAACATTCTTATTGCTGTCAACACTCTTTTCCCTCCCTCCCTCCCTCCCTCCCTCCCTCCCTCCCTCCCTTCCTCCCTCTCTTCCTTCCTTCCTTCCTTCCTTCCTTCCTTCCTTCCTTCCTTCCTTCCTTCCTTCCTTCCTTCCTTCCTTCCTCCCTCCCTCCCTCCTTCTTTTCCTCTCCCTCTCCCTCTCCCTTCTTTCTTTCCTTCCTTCCTTCCCTCCCTCCCCACCTCCCTTCCTTCCTTTCCCTCCGTTCTCCCTCTCTCTCTCTCTTTCTTTTTACTGTTCCCTGGACAGCCTTTTCTTTAGGAACCATATTCCATTTTTCTCACCCAATTGGAAAGAACCACTTAGGATCAGAAGACATTCATTGCCTTCTGAGTAGCTGAGTCAAAGGAGAATGATGTTCTTAAAACCAGAAGTTTGGATTCTAAATCTGCCTGTGCCGTGAACTTGACCTTGATTTGGATCAAGCCACTTGTCCCATCAAATCCTGCATTTCTCCATGTGGGAAGGGAGGGAGATGACCTATTTTGGTTTCTGTGTTCTCACCCAATATGAGATATGTGGGTTCTTTCTGGACAAATGGCATTCAAAGGCTGCTTTTATTATTATTATTTTTTTATTATTATTTTTTTTTATATTGTGGGTAAAAATAAAAATTTTCACAATACGTACCAACATTTGCAAAATGATATATAAATATATATGCATATATGTGCATTTGCTTACAAAAATGTTATTTATGTATATATATATAAATATATTTTAAGAGGTGCTTAGATACCCAAAATATTACACGGAACCCACTGGGATTCCCATGTTGCTCACCTCCCACACCTCCCACCACATCCCACATCCATCAGTTCCACAATTGGTGCCTACAGCCTCCCGTAGCAGCCATCTGATCCTGTGTGGTTTGCATTGGCCGCCCTGTACCAACAAGCAGTAGCTGGGGCTGGGAACAGCTCAGGTACATCTGGCTCTTTTAAAAGGGCTGCACCTCACCCCTCATATGTAAATGTCCACATTGATGTCACCCTCAATCTCTGGGAAAATGTTCTCGCCATCCAATGGGAAATCCTGTGTCTATTAGATCAATGGCCCAGACTGTAGGCATTTGGGTATTTTCTTTCTTTCTTTTCTATTATAACAAAAATATTAAAAAGGACCCTAATTTAAGTTATGTGAAGAGTTTTACTTAAATCCATGAATGCAGTGAGAACCAGACCTAGGGCTGCAAGTGGGGCCAGATACAATGCCTTAGATTAAGGGATGAAGATCAGCTTCAATTTTGAGGTCACAGATTGCTCTTTCTTTTGTGGCTCTGTTGGGCTCTTAACGTCATGTGTACATAATTGAATTGGGGGTACTGAATGCTGTGAATGTGTACATTGGCTTCTGTGTATCCAAAAGTATGCTTCAAAGGCTCAAATTCCCTGAAATATTGAGCACAGGGAATTTCTCCCAGGAAAAAAAACGCTCAAGCTTTGATTTTGAGGTTGTTTACTGCACTCCTCTCTCTGCCCTCATAGGAGGTCAGCTGATTGAGGCTGACCAGGCACTCTGCTCCACACACATGTTGGTAGAGAAACATCAAAGAGCTCAGTGCCTGGTTGGCTTAGTGACTTTGCCATTCTATGACCTTGGGCTTGATGTCTAACCCCTCTGAGCCCTAGTCAGCTTCTTCTCCTATAAAATGGGGCTGCCAATTCCCACCAAGAACCCCTCATGGGACTGCTCTGCGAGGGCACCTCTTGCCCCTCCCTAATTTGCCCTATAATATCCATGGAACATCTCAACTTTGTTGGATTCTATGAGACTTGGCAAAGTTTTCTTTCTTCTTTCTTACTTTCTGGCAACAGCTTTCCTTTCTTGCTTGGTGAACTTTTACTCATTCTTCTAGACTCAGATCGAGCATTTTCTCATCCAGGTAGTTTTTCTTAACATTCCAGACTGAGTGTCCCAGTTCTATACTCCTCTGACACCCTGTGTTTAAATGTTCATAGCTCTCAGAACACCCAAAGTCCCCACCGTCAAGCTGTCCACTGTCTTGTGGTGGATGTATCAGACTCTTTTCTAATTGTTTTTAGCACCTTCTCTCCCTATGGTGGCTAATGCTGTTCTAGGCACACAATAGTAGGTGAGAGAAAGTGAAGAGTATATCTTATTTCAACACACTGGTAATGGAGAAGATCCTTCAAGTGAGCTAATAAATGAAGAAAAAAAAAAGCTTGGTGATGGCCTATATGAACCAGTCCAATTTCTATATTTTACTTCATTTAATCTCTTCAGATTATGATGATATATTTGGTAATTTGTAATTTGAAAGATGAAGAAACTGATCTCAGAGAGTTTAAGTAACCTTACTGTGTCAGTTAAGTCTTTTGGGAAGCAGACCTCGAGGGAATTAGTAGTGCAAGGGGTTTATTGTGTTAGTGTGTGTGTGTGTGTGTGTGTGTGTGTGTGAGGGGGACACTTTTGAAAGATAAAAGGGGAAGGAAGCAAAACTCAGCAGTGAAATCCTTCAGAATGCAATGTGGACCTGATGCCTGTGGAAGGAAAGAGGGGAGGTTGTGAGGTTTGGCGGGGACAGCCACAGCCCACGGTGCAGAACTGACAAAGTCTCAGCCAGTCTGGAGCTCGAGGGGTGTCCGCTGAAGTGTCCACCATTGGGCATAAATGGTCATGCTCTAGTATCCACATGGTTCTCAAAAGCTGATGGGAATGCTGGAAGCTCTCAGCTGACTGCACTCCTTGCCTCACTTAGCTATGATATGAAAGTGGATGAGTGTGACTTTAAAGTGCATCTTTACTGGTCTACACTTCTAAAACTTCATGGGTTTCCTACCGTATATCCTGAAATAAAGTTTCAAAGATCAAATACATGACCAAGATCAGCACGATACCAACATAAATACCACACTGAAGTTTAAAGTCCTATATAAAACAAGATACAAAGTGGCCTTCTGGTTCATAACCTTGCTTCCATTACTCTGTTTCCCCTCTCTTGAAAATGATTGAAAGTTATTAAAACTCAGATAATTGCATCTACTGATTAAGCAACTGTTTGGACATCCAAATCACTTAACAGAACTCTGATATCTGCCAAGTATTATAACCCTGGACTGGAAAGGCAAGGGATTTATAAAAGCTGGATTGTTTCTTATGCTTTCTGTACCAGAGCTTGGTCTGAGCCAAGGCTTGTTTAACCATGACCTCATCTTTCAGCCTCCCAACCACTTCCATCGATCACCACTTGAGGGCCATCAGAGGGCCACTGAAGTAGGAACTCTCTAGAGTATTCAGAAAGCTGAACTTCTTTCAATCTAATTGTCTTCCAAATCTTTAAAATAGCTGCAAATAAGACATCAACTAGAGAGACTGAGATGGACTCAACATTCACCCACATGATTCTGACGCACAATCAGTTTGGTTAACCCAAAAGTCTTAATCACCTGACTTCTCAGACTCCCAACTTAGCACTAATAAGTATCTCTATGGTGGGAGCTCAATCTGTATTTTATCACTGATTGATGTGAGAGAATGAGCAGACTCATAGAAGGCACCAGAATCTTCAATTCCATCCTAGTCTATACTGATCCTAAAAGTTCTAATTCCAATGTCACATAGTTCTTTTGCAGGAGAAGCCTAAAATGCAGTCCAGTAGTCTGTTAGAATTATAGAGAGTCATATATCTCTCAATTTAACATTTTTGTGGTTGGCTCAGCTAGTAGTGAGTGTCCCATCCCTGTCAACAATCAAACAGAAGCAAGAAGGTCATCTGTCAAGTACGCTGTGGAGGAAAGTTCTGAAGATGGAAGGAGGTCGGAATCCCTATATTCTCTTACAATTCTGAAAGTCAACCTCTAATCAAGCTGAGTATAGACAATCCAAAAAACAAATTCATTATAGTTTATGCATAACACCATACCCCATGCCCACACACACACCCTTCTTCAGACCATGTTCTAATGTCTAGGCATTTACTTTCTAACTTACAAATCTGAGTGTGTCACTTCACTAATTAAATCAGCAACCATCATCTCTGTGGTCCACAGCACAAAATCAGACTACAATACCTTTCCAGTCTGATCTTCCCCTTTCCCTTTGAACCCCATCCCCATCTACTTTATTGTAGTTATTTTGTCTTAATGTATTTGTCTTTGTCTTAATGTTTCCTCTGCTTTTACATAGATACGTTGCTCAGTTGAATTCTTACCATTGCAGCCAAAGTGACCTTTCTAAACTATGAATTTTTTCTCACAGTTTTTCTTATTGAGATATAATTCACATGCCATAAAATTCACTCCCTTAAAGTATCCATTTCAATGCTTT
>JAKSZT010010873.1:10413195-10454809 GCA_026826555.1 Tolypeutes matacus | reverse complement strand
ATGTCTCTATGGATTTGCCTATCATTGGCATTTCATAGAAATGGAATCCTACAACATGTGGCCTTTTGTGACTGGCTCCTTTTATGTAACATATTTTAAGGCTCATGGATGTTGTATCCTGTACTGTATCAGTACTTCATTCCTTATTATGGCTGAATACTATTGCATTGTAGAGATACACCCCATTTTATTTATCCATTCATCAACTGATGGTCATTTGGGGTGTTTCCACTCTTTGCCTACTATAAGTAATGGTGCTGTGAACATCTGGGCCCAACTTTTTGCATGATCATATGTTTTAATTTCTCTTGGGTATATACTTAAGAGTGGAATGGCTAGTCATGTGGTAACTCTGTTTAACTTTCTGAGGAACTGCCAAACTGTTTTCCAAAGCATCTTAGAATTTTACATCCCCACCAGCAACATATCAGCGTTTCAATTTATCCACATCTTTGCCAATACTTGTTATTATCTGTCTTTTCAATTATAGACATCCTGGTGGGAGTGTTTTAGGTGGGTGTGAAACAAAGTGGCATTTCATTGTGGTTTTTGGTTTGCATTTTCGTACTAACTAATGATATTGATCATCTTTTCATGTCAAATTTGACTATTTGTCTATCTCCTTTGGAAAAATGTCTATTTAAATATTTTGTCCATTTTTAAATTGGGTTATGTGTCTCTATTGCTGTAAGAATTCTTGATATATTCTGGACATTGGGACCTTATCAGATATATGATTTGCAAATATTTTCTCCCATTCCATGGTATTTTATTTGCCTCATTATCACCCCTTTGGTGAGGGAGGGATTCCTAGCCTAGGGAAATAGGGATGGCCGAACACATGACACTGACAGCAGTTTTTTAGTCACATATACTCACAGCCTGGGGGAGGAGGACACAGCCTGTCATGCAGGGCCACCCTGGGACTGCACTTGGGAGCAGGAGCTCTTATAACAGCTAAGGAGATTTCAAGGGTATAAGAAGAGTTTTGTGGTTTTGTATCTTTTCGGGAAGGTTCCTTCATGGCTGAGATTTCTGGTATATAGTGAATCTCCTCCCTAGGATTCCTCTCTCATTCTCTGATGGCCTGTCATGATTTTCAGGGCTCCTTTCCCTCATTCTTCTGTCCAGAAGGATGGTGGCCTCTCTACTGGAGTTTTAGCCATGCTGCTGTGTACCCGCAGCCTACCCTCAGAACAAAGCCATAAAGAAGGAGAGAAAAGAAAAGAAACTCATCCCATTGCTATTTGCTTTTTGTTTTGACTCCCTTACACAACTTTCCGGGTTTTGTTTACTCTCCAGAATCTTTAGGCAATTTTTGCTTTTCCTATTCTGTCCAAAGTTTATTTGTTGGAGAGCTGATCTGGAGGAGGCTTACATACCCATACTGGGAGCAGAAGCCACAGGGTAATTTTTAAACAAGTCTTATTGGCTTGTTTTCCTAAAATTGGTTCTTCTCTGCCCTAAGTGGAAGGATCTTATTGCCTAAAACAGATGTGTTTCTAAACCCATAATATCATCTGTTGCTATGTGACCTTAAGCAAGTTATTTAACTTTTTTGGGCCTCGGTATCCTCGATCTTAAAAAGGAGGAAATGATAATAAAGGATTTGAAGTGAAAAAAGGAGAAAGGGTAAATAAAGTACCTAGGAAAATGTCTGGCACATAACAGGGGCTTAGTAAATGTCAGCGCCCCTTTACTCTGTGTAGCAGCAAAGGTGAAAAGGAATTGAACTAGCTGGTGAATATTTGGCTACTGCATTTGAAGGCAGGAAAACCAAAGTCTGAATTATCTGGGCTGATAAGATTATCTAGATCATTTTAATTCTCCCTGCCACTTTGTACTGGGATACTGAGACACCCAGCTCCCAAACATAATCTTCCCCAAAGCAATCCTTTACAGGGTGACTCTGAAAGACTCTTTGTGCTAGCAAACAATACTCAGAGTGTGCCTTCCAGATAGACAATATGGTAATGCAGCACATTAATCTCCCCTAAATCCTATTTCATCTCTTCCGGACCTAGCGGAAGGGCCATGGTTGGAAACAATTGATTCATTGAAGACTCACAGGCTGACCTCCAACTGAGACTTTTACCTGGGTGAGTAAATCTGGATGGAGAACAAGTGCTTTGGCCCCAGCCAAAGGTTGTTTCCTGTCCCCCGACTGAGGCTGGCTGCAGTTCAGTTACTAAATCTGCAAGCAAGAGTGTGCCACTGGAAAAGACGTTAACAGTGCCCGCCCCATCAGGAATTAATTAATAGCCATACAGGAACAAACTTCCTCCCACCCTGGGGAAAAGGTGAGCTTGGCAGCTGGGCCGTCCTAGGCTGCCAGCTGTCAGTCCTTTGAGAACCTCAGCCATGCACCTGTGCCAGAAGGCTGGCAGCAGAGGTTCATGTGACCCCCGGGGCTGAAACCTCAAGAAATCTTGGTCACGAATGAAACTGCTTATCAAGTTATTTCCTGAAAAGCTTCAAAACCATGCAACTCTTGTTATACCCTTGAAATCTCCTTAGCTATGACAAGAGAGCCTGGTTCCTTCTTCACTATTCTACCTTCTTTCTCTTGTTCTTTTTTTTTTCAATAGCCGCCATTTGTTGTACAAGCCAGGCTCTGCCCTTTAGTACTCAATATTGTATTGTCTACTCCAACAATCATAGTTACCATAGTTACTCCTGACTAGGTCAGTCACCAGGGAGGGTCTGCCCCTAGGGTTGGGTAGGTACCATAACTTTTCAGCCACTTCTGGCTTTCTGGGCTTTTAGGTGAAGTGGGTGCTGGCAGCAAGAGCAGGGCTCTAGAAAAAGAGATGCAGGTGCTGGTTTGGGGAGTAAAAGCACAGGCTGGTGTGCAAGGAACTGGCTAAAGGACCCAAGTGGATATGGGGGAGCACTAACACCTGTTCTGCTCACACCTAACCATGGTTGTAATTTTGTGTTTGTCCGTGAGATACCTTGGGTGATGCCTATCTGCACCCATGCTTGTAAGCCCAAGGAAGGTGAAAGCCCTGTGTCATTTCTGCTCAAATGTGTGGCATCCGGCATAAGTGGTACTAACTTCTGTTGAATAAATGATTAAATACCTGTTCCTAGATGAAGATATTAAGGCTCAAAGAAGTAATGTAATGTGGCCACTGACCAGATGTGTTCTTTGGGAACTCAAGATGTGAACTTGTAGTCTGAATGCAAAGTCCTCACTCTTAGTTAACATAATATTGTCTCCACGAATCTAATGCCATCATATGAAATGTCCTTTAGCCTTGGTTCATAAACAAAATTAGGAGAGTTAAAGTATTTATTTTACATGTTTAAAAGCCAGATGATTACAGAAATTCAAATCAATATATAGAAGATACCAAGCATGTCCCTTAGACATAGCAGATGCACGTTAACGTTAGTTTTGTTATCATCATCCACACTACATCACCACTGTCTCTTCCTGCTCTACCCATTCCTAATTGCTAGTCCTAGGAGCCCTAGCATATTAAATTGTACTCTAAATTGTTTTCTAAATAGGACCTAGGAAAGTTGTATGAAGATGAGCAGAACACTTAAATATCATCAGATAACTCTGAGAATTTACACATTTTTTTTTATCTGTATCATAACATCTACAAGATATTAAAGAACACTGTTTCTAAAACATCTTCCCAAGGTATACACCTCTTTTACTCTTTTAATATGTGGGGTAGAAAGAAGAAAGTAAGACAAAATTACAGTTTTTCTTACACTCTACCCTTTCCAATCTCACGCTCACCACAAGAGTATATATTTTACAAAATGGACATTCTTTCCCTTAGGATGGAGGTGGCTGTAAATGCAGATATAGCTGCTCCTGCCAAACTCTTAAAAGTGTAGGCTGAACTTTGAGGCTTTATCCAAACAGGATGTTAATGATGCCAATGGCAGTCCCCCATCCTCCAATCCATATTGTGCAGAGTCCAGAATTTTTATAGTGATTCCTACCCCATTCTTGTCCAGCAGAAGCAGACTTGCTCCTGGTAGTTTCCGATCCTTCAAAGACACCACAACAAAATGAAGGGTGTACCTCTTATCTGGCTCATTTCCTCATATGATCCAGTCAGGACCAGGATGGTTATCATTGTTTCAATTGTCCCATGTTTCTTAAGAGAACAAACTTAGCAAATTAATTTACTCTTCTAATAGGGTAGTTTTGGCCATTTCAAACATGCCATTGATTCATGACATTTTGAAGATCAAAACCCATTTATTAACTGCCACCTGTCACACAGATGCTATAAATGCGGCTCCATTTCCAAGGGGGCATGGGGAATCAATTTAGAAAACCTTCAAAACAAAACCTTACATTAAGTTTATCTTTTCCCCTCAGGCATCAAGTTAAATAATTAAAAATAGAACTTTAACATGTAGTGTTCGTCCTCTGGGTCCACATAGTTCTCGACAACAGATTTCAATTCTATGTTAAAAGTGCTATTTCATTTTCCAAATCCCCAACCAGACTATATGTTTGATGAGACAGGGACTGTGTCTGTCTTGTTCTCATGGGTATCATCCATTCAAGACATGATTCAAATAATGGAGATACCATATTAATTTTTTAAAAAAGTTTTTACCTGCCCTCCTGTACCTTACATTCTAATTGTATCTTCAGCACCTAGGACAGTGGCTGAGAGCTGCCATTCCATAATTACTTGCTGAGTGAAATAATGAATGAATGAATAGAGTTGCTCCTTTTGAAATCAAACTTTGAGGGGTTGTGTGGCCTCCAGTAAATAAAGCCAATGGGAATTGTGGGAACATGGCCAACGGATTAGACATATAAATCTTAGCTCTCACTAAAACAACAAAGAAAAAGCCAGAGGCTGCTGTGGGGACCTACACAGCAAACCGGGACACTGCTTACCAACTCCCAGAAGAGTGGGGTCAGAGACACGAAAAAGCCAAAACACGTAATAGTGAGTTATTAAAACTCCCGGCTGCCAGGAAGGGCTCCCCTCCCCCACTCCCAAGATTTTAAGCGAGGGTAAAACTCCAGGCGAATTGTATCTGAGAGTAGGGCAGACGCCTACCTCCATGGGAAGTGCTCAGAGTCATCTAGGAGGGTACTGGACAGATAGGGAAGCCAGGAATAATCGGGGGTCGCTTACCTAGGTGACTGGAAGGGGCCACATACCCGGCCCTCAGGGCGGAGAGATTAGGTGGAGACCTTGGCCCCCTGCTCCAAACGGGAGTGTGATGGCAGACTCCCTGTGAGGAGGGAGGGTCTGGGAGAGTGGAGAGAGATTTTTTTTGCAGCAAGTTTAGCCAGTTGGGCCCCCCCTTGATTATTGGAAGGGACCCCAACTCTACAGGGAGAGGGGAGGGGAATCGTCCCAGGCTGGCAGTTACGCCCAGCCACCTAGGTAAAGAGAGGAATTACATCAGAGAGGAGGCAGAGACAGGGCGATCAGCACCACTCATCTAACCTGCCCTAGGGAAAAGGGGCGGATAATCTTCTGAAAGGCTGATTGACCCAAGGAGGCAGAATAGCTCAGTGGGAGAATTTCTGCCTATCACATAGGAGGTACCTGGCTCGATTCCTGGCTATTCCTCCCAGGTTATCAGGGAGCCAGCTGAAACTACGAGGGAACATATAGGCATTTTCTTTGTATCAGCTTTAATTGGATCTCTTATTTTTTTTTTTTTTAAGTTTATTTTCTTTTATTTCCCTTACTTTACTCACTAAAACCCAGTTCAAAACCTGCAGAGGGCAGGCTGCAGGGTGAGTGATTGAGGATCACCAGCAGCCTGAGGGGTCTAAGAAAGAAGGCTCCTTAGGGGTCTAAGAAAGAAGGCTGTTTTTCCGTGTTTATTATTATTTTTTTCTTCTGTCTCCTTTTTTTTAAAAAAAACGAGTTGTTGCTGTCTTGTTTCTTGCTTGTTTTGTATCCCCTCCCTTTCTTTCTCTGCTTGTTTATTTTTGCTTTTTCTTTCTTTTGGTTAGTGATCTATTCTACCTACGCTATTTCTTTTCACTCCTTCATCTTTATATCTTTTGTTTTCTGTTGTTCTTTCATTCCACCTCTTTTATTTGGTCTCTAATTTTTCTTGTTCGTATTTCTCCTTCTCTCTCTTAGTCTCTGTAAACTTTCTCTTTTTTACTTTTTTCTTTCTCTGTTTTCTTTTCCCCTCTTCTCACCATTCCAGCATTTTAATTCATTCTATATTTCTCTACTCTGTTTCATTTCATTGTTTCGATTCCACTTTCCTAATCTTATTCCTCTGTGCTTCTTACTGGTGTTAATTTTTCAATGTCCTAGGTCTTGTACATTTGCTCTCCTGCCTTTTACCAATACCATTACTATTAATCTTTTTGTCTCCCTATCTCTTTCCTTTTATCTGGTCCTAATTTTTTTTCTTTCAAAGGAACACAGGCAGATCTCTCTCACAAAAAAATAGCTGAGTGGGGGTAAGTTCCTGCCCAAGTGAGCTGTTTTGGGAAACCACAGAGTAGGAGGTTTCAGGGCATGGATCTGGATGGAGCTGGATGAAGAGATAAACTCCTCAAGGTGCTGCTGGCTTGATTCTTGGTTACTGTGTTTCCTCTTCCTTGATTTCCCTTTTTCTGTGTATACCGATTTTATATCTCAAGGCTATCTCTTTTCCTTCCCTCATCATTCTATCTTCTGCTTTCTGTTGTTGTTCTTACATTCCACCTCTCTATGTTTAGTCCCCAATTTTTCTGGTTTTTATTTCTACCTCATTATTCTGTTTTCTTTCTTTCATTAACTTTTTTCTTTTTGTCTTTTCTCTTTCCCTCTCTCCTCACCATATGGGGCTTTTAATTCAGTCTATATATTTTTCTCTATTTGGTTTCCTATTTTATTGTTGGTACACCACTTTTTTATTCCTATTATTCTACACTGCTTACATGAGTTAAATATTCATTTTCCAAGTTCTTAAATGGTTCCTCTTCTAACAATTACTATTATTATTACTATTATCCTTTTACTTTTCTTACCTCTTTCACTTTCTCTGGCCTTAATTTTTTCCTCCAAGGGAACATAGACAACAGCACCAAAATAGAATAAGAAGAACAAAGTGTCAAAGAGAAAACCTACACACACAAAAACAGCAATTAAATAAAACCATAGAATAAAGAGAGAAGCTAATCAACTGAATAAACCCATCAAGATAAAAAGATGGCCAGAGGGCAACAAAAATTACAAACCATACTAAGAAACAGGAAGACATGGCTCAGTCCAATGAACAAACTAAAAAGCAGGAAGAGGTGCAGAACACTGAACAACTAATCAAAGCTGTCCAAACAAATATCATGGGACAACTTCATGAAGTGAAGGAAGAGATTAAGGATATTAAGAAGACACTGGGAGAACATATTGAAGAAATTGTAAACATACATAAAAAGATAACAGATATGATGGTGATGAATGGCGCAATCCAAGAAATCAAAAAGACACTGGAAGTACATAACAGAAGATTTGAACAGGTGGAGGAAAGAATTAGTGATGTGGAAGACAGTACATCTGAAATCAAACAGATAGTAGAACAGATAAATAAAACGATAGAAACAATCCAGCAGGGACTTAGGGATTTGAATGACAACACAAAATGCACAAACTTATGCATTATAGGCATCCCAGCAGGAGAAGAGAAGGGAAAGGGGAAAGAAGGAGTGTTGGAGGAAATAATTGCTGAAAACTTCCCAACCCTATTGAGGGAAATGGATGTACAAGTCCAGGAAGCACAACACACCCCAAACAGTATAAATGCCAATGTCATACTCCAAGATATACACTCATCAAACTGTCCAATGCTCAAGACAAAGAGAAAATAATGAAAGCAGCAAGAGAAAAGAGAACCATCACATACAAGGGAAGCTCAATAAGATTGTGCTGATTTCTCACCTGAAACCATGGAGGCATGAAAGCAGTGGTATGACATAGTTAAGGTACTAAAAGAAAAAAAAACTTCCAGCCAAGAATTCTCTATCCAGCAAAGCTGGCATTCAAAAATGATGGAGAGTTCAAAATATTCACAGATAAACAGAAATTAAGAGAGTATGCCAATAAGAAACTTGCCCTTCAAGAAATAATAAAGGGAGTTCTGCAGGTTGAAAGGAAAAAACAGGAGAGAGAGAGAGCTGGAGGAGAGTGTAAGAACAACTAAAAAGACAAAAAGAGAAATAAAAAACAACATATGACATATATAAACCCAAAGAAAATATGGCTAATGTAAGTAATTCCTTGAGAGTAATAACACTGAATGTTAATGGATTCAACCCACCAAACAAGAGACACAGATTGGCAGAATGGATTAGGAAATATGACCCATCTATATGTTGTCTACAAGAAACCCACCTTAGACCCAGGGATACAAGGAGGCTGAAAATGAATGGCTGGAAAACAATCTTAAAAGCAAACAATAACCAAAAAAGGGCAGGAGTAGCTATACTAATATTGGACAAAATAGACTTTACATGCAAAACTATTATAAGAGACAAAGATGGACACTATATATTAGTGAAAGGGGTAATCTTTCAAGAAGAAAGAACAGTCATAAACATTTACACACCTAACAGGGGCACCTGAAAATGCATGAGGCAAACACTGGAAATACTAAGTGGAGAAATAGATGCCTCTACAATTATAGTAGGGGGCTTTAATACAACATTATCATCATTAGGAAGAACACCTCAACAAAGAAATCAATAAAGAAACAAAGACTTTGGTTAATACAATAGAGGATCTAGACCTAAAGGACATATACAGAACACTACACCCAAATACAGTGGGATATACATTCTTCTTGAGTGCACATGGATCATACTCCAAAATAGACCTCGTGCTAGGCCACAGAAAAAATCTCAATGAATTCAGAAAGATTGAGATTATACAAAGTAATTTCTCTGACGACAATGGAATGAAATTAGAAATCAGTAAGGGTCAGAGAACCAGATTCGGCACAAAGTTATGGAAGTTAAACAACATACTCTTAAGCAAACAGTGGGTCAAGAGGAAATCTCAAAAAAAAATCAGTAACTACCTTGAAACAAATGAAAATGACAACACAACATATCAAAACCTATGGGATGCAGCAAAAGCTGTACTGAGAGGGAAATTCATAGCCATAAATGCATATATATCAAAAAAGAAGAAAACGCTAAAATCGAAGACCTAACTGCACACATGGAGGAATTGGAAAAGCAGCAACAAACTAACCTCAAAGGAAGTAGAAAGAAGGAAATAACAAAGATTAGAGTAGAACTAATGAAATAGAAAATAAGAAAATACTAGAAAAAAATAAACAAAACTGAAAGCTGGTTCTTCGAAAAGATAAAAAAAATCGACAAACCCTTAGCCAGACTAACACAGAAAAAAAGAGAGCAGATGCAAATACACAAAATAAGAAATGATGAAGGGGGTATCACCAATGACCCCACAGAAATAGAGTATCATGAGAGGACTTTGAAAAATTATATGTCAACAAGAATGATAATCTAGAGGAAATGGAAAAATTCCTAGAATCTCACAAGCAACCTACATTGATGAAAGAAGAAATTGATGAACTCAACAGTCCTATTACAAGTAAAGAGATAGACCCAGTCATCAAAAACCTCCCAGCTAAGAAGAGACCAGGACCAGACAGCTTCACAGGTGAATTCTACCAAAAATTCCAGAAAGAACTAACACCAATCCTGCTTAAGCTCTTCCAAAAAAATAGAAGTAGAAGGAAGATTGCCTAACTCATTCTATGAAGCCAAGATTACCCTAATACCAAAGCCAAACAGAGATGCCACAAAAAAGAAAAATTACAGACCAATCTCTCTAATGAACCTAGATGCTAAAATCCTCAATAAAATACTTGCTAATTGCATTCAACAACATATCAAATGAATTATACACCATAACCAAGTAGGTATCATCCCTGGGATGCAAGGATGGTTCAACATAAGAAAATCAATCAATATAATACACCACATTGAAGGGGAAAAAAATCACATGATCATCTCTATAGACACAGAGAAAGCATCGACAAAATACAGCACACTTTCCCGATAAAGACACTGCAAGAGATAGGAACAGAGGGAAATTTTTCTGAACAAATAAAGGGTATGTATGAAAAACCCACAGCTAACATCATCTTCAATGGTGAAATCCTAAAACTTTCCCTCTAGGATTGGGAACAAGACAAGGATGCCCACTAACACCGCTCCTGTTTAACATTGTGTTAGAAGTACTTGCTCAAGCAGTGAGGCAAGAAAAAGATATAAAAGGCATCCAAATTGGAAAGGAAGGAGTAAAAAATTCACTATTTGCAGATGACATGATCCTATACATAGAGAGCCCTGAGAAATCTACAAGAAAGATTCTAGAACTTATAAATGAATTCAGTAACATCACAGGGTATAAGATCAATGCTCAAAAATGAGTAGCTTTTCTGTACACCAATAATGAACAATCTGAGGAGGAAGTCAAGAAAAAAATATCATTTACAATAGTAACTAAAAGAATCAAATACCTAGGAATAAATTTAACTGGAGATGTAAAGGACTTATATACAGATAACTACAAAACACTGTTAAAGGAAATCAAAGAAGACTTAAATAAATGGAAGAATATTCCCTGTTCATGGATAGAAAGATTAAACATCATTAAGATGTCTATCTTACCCAAACTAGTCTACACATTTAATGCAATCCCAATAAAAATCAACACAGCATTTTAAAATTATTTAGAATAACTGACTACAAGATTTATTTGGAAGGGTAAGAGGCCCTAATCTCCAAAGACATATTGAAAAAGAAAAATGAAGTTGGAGGTATCACACTATCTGACTTTAAAACATATTACAAAGCTACAGTGGTCAAAACTGCATGGTATTGACACAAGGATAGACATACCAACCAATGGAACTGAATTGGGAGTTCTGATATAGATCCTCGCATATCCAGTCATCTGATATTCAACAAGGCCACCAAGCCCACTCAACTGGGAGAGAATGGCCTCTTCAACAAATGGTGCATGGAGAACAGGATATCCATATCCAAAAGAATGAGAGAGGAACACCATCTCACACCTTATACAAAATTCAACTCAAGATGGATCAAAGATCTAAATATAAGAGCCAAGATCATAAAGACCTTGGAAGATAATGTAGGGAAGCATCTACAGGACCTTGTAATAGGAAATGGTTTCATGAACTTCACACCCAAAGCACAAGCAGTGAAAGAAAAAATAGATAAATGGGATCTCCTCAAAATTAAAAACTTTTGCCCCTCAAAGGATGTTATCAAGAAAGTAAAAAGGCAGGCTACCCAATGGGAGAAAGTATTTGGAAACCATATATCTGATAGGAGCTTAATATCGTGCATATATAAAGAAATCCTACACCTCAAAAATAAAAGGACAAACAACCCATTTTAAAAATGGGCAAGTGACCTGAAAAAACACTTCTCCAAGGAAGAAACGCAAATGGCTAAAAAGCACACGAAAAGATGCTCAACATCACTAGCTATTAGGGAAATGCAAATCAAATTTATAATGCAAATCAAAATTATAATTATAATTATAATGAGATACCATCTTACACCCATTATAATAGCAGCTATTAAAAAAACAGCAGACTATAAGTGTTGGAGAGGATGTGGGGGAATGGGAACCCTCATCCACCGCTGGTGGGAATGTAGAATGGTCCAGCCATTGTGGAGGACAGTTTGGTGGTTCCTCAGAAAGCTAACTATAGAACTTTCACATGATCCAGCAATTCCACTGCTGGATATATACCCAGAAGAATTGAAAGCAAAGACGTGAACAGACATATGCACACCAATGTTCATAGGGTGCATTATTCACTATTGCCAAAAGTTGGAATCAACCCAGCTGCCTATCAACAGATGAATGGATAAACATACAAGGGAATATTACTCAGCTGTAAGAAGGAATAAAGTGCTAACACATGGGATAACATGGATGAATCTTGAGGACCTTATGTTGAGTGAAGCAAGCCAGGCATTGAAGGATGAACAGTACATGACTTCACTGATTTGAATTAAGCAAATTGAGCAGACTCAGAGAGCTACTGTCTGGAAGATAGGTTTATAAGAAATAGAAAGGGAGAAGAAGGTTGTGAGCTAATACCCATACGGACGTAACCTATGGTAAGGTGAAAGTGTGTAGCTGCATATTGAAGGGATATGACAGGAGGGTAGTGATATTATTGGGTTGGATGGTGTAGGGTTGACAGGTGGGTAGATTGGAAAGGGTGGGTTGGAAGGTCCAGTGTACTGGGGGGAGGTTTGGGAGACAGACCAAGTGAATGCTGGGGATTTGTGGGTATGTGGTTGAAAGTACAAAGATGGGAATGCTCTTACGGCAACATGACAAGGAAGGGTTACTGGTTTAGGGTGTTGGATGGGGGGGGCGCATTCAGGACAGGGCGCACCTGGAGCAGGCTTCTAGGGAGTGTGTGAGTAATTATTCTGTCATAATGTGTTGTATCAGTGGGTGGAGACCCACATAATGAGCGGGAAGGAGTTGGACTCCCATCCTCAGGAAGACTGACTTGTTCACAAACAGAGGGGAGAGAGTCTCTTGAGAGCATGAGTGGTTCCTAATAGGGGAGGACAAACCAGTGTGTCAAGACCTCAGTCTTGTTGCATGTAACTATGAATCTTGTCATCCAAAGAGTAAAACCAGGGGGTTGCCGTGGGCCCTGAGGGGAGTGGGAGGGAGGGATAAAATAGATCAAACAGGGGGTATTTAGTGGGCAGTGGAAGAGTTCTACATGATCTTACAATGATGGACACAGGACTTGGTAAATATCATCAAAATTTATAAAAGTGTATGGTCTGAAATGTAAACCATTGACCATGTTTAGTAGCTATGTTTCACTATTTGTATATCAGTTATAACAAAGGTACCATCCACATATAAAAAGGTATTAATATGGGGGGGAGGGGGAGGAAAGGGGGAGGATGTTGGGTATAAGAGAGTCTCCTGTATTCTGTGTGTGACTTTGCTATGACCAAAAACTTCTTTGAAAACAAAATGAAAAATAGTGAAACACTGGGGAATGAGTGGGGGAAGGTGCCACGGTACAGACAGGACACCAGATATTGCGGTGATGAAAGGAAAAACATCAAAATTTTAAAAATATTTTTCATTTTTTAAATATCCCAGTCTTCTAATTTTAGTTTTAGTTTTTAAATTTTTTATGTATTTTATTTCTTATATTTAAACCTATCATTATTATTTCATATTCCTGTTGTATTTGGCTATTTTAGTGGCTTCATTTTTGAAGAAGCTTTGGATCACAGAAGGGTTACAACTGGGGCAGGGGAAGATCATGGGTGTGGGGAGTCAGTGATGGGGGATACATGGGAGGAAGTTCACCTGAGCATACATAAAAGGTATATAAATATGTTCAAATGTTCACAGGGCATTGTCACAGTGGGTGGAGACTCACACAATAACAGAGAGAATATTGAATTACCATCCTGGAAGCTCTGCCACATTCTCTAATGGAGCAACAACAGTCCCCCAAGTGCATGGGCAATGACTGGCAAAGGAGGATGATCCATTGATGGGCCTTTGATATTGAAGACTATGCTTATGAGCCTTTGCTCTTGAAATTGAAACTTAGCCTAGTGTTGTGGGGTGCCTAAGAGTTGCCTCCTGAGAGTCTCCTTGTTACTCAAATGTGGCCTCTCTCTGAGCCAAACTCAGCATATAGATGCATTGCCTTCCCTGCAGTGTGGGACATGACTGCCAGGTATGAGCCTCCCTGGCACCGAGGGATTACTACCAAGCACCAACTAGCAATGGAAATGGAAAAAGACCTCAAATAAAAGGGGTAAAGGTAAAGACAAATGAGTTTATATTGCTAAGAGACTTCAAAGTGAGTCGGGAGGTGATCTCAGAGGTAACGCTTATGCACATCTCAGTGGGATCTCATAGACTTCCAAAGTGGATACTACCTCAAATATAGGGGCTCCTGAGGCTTTGGAGATACCCAGTTCCTATGGTCAGGGTGGATAGCTCCAGAATTTGGTGCATTGCCAGTGGGCCCTACTTTGGAGTTTGTGCTCCTGAGAGTGACAGAATTGGATTCAATTATGTCTTCCCTGCACATGGCTCATCTGTCCCTTCTATTTAAACCAATACTTGGTGCTGGAGTTTGTAAGTGTACATCCAGAGACTCGAGTCTTTGGGCTGCCCATGTGCCACCTGGGCCTGTAACCTTGGCAGAGTTGCAACACCTACTCTATAGCTCATTGGACTCACCCAGGACAACTGGCAGGGAGATGTGATGGACATTGGCCATCCCAGGGAATAGAGAGTGTCTGCAGCTGCAGGTAGCATAGTCCCATCCATCTTCCCCATAGGATATAAGCCCCCTTTCAATTGGAGGTGGAGTGGACATCACCATCCCAGAATCCTTGGGATTGGGTAAAGAGTTTGGACTAGAGTGGACTTACTGGTATTCTACTATAGACATATTGTGATTCTAGCAATGGAAGAAATTATAACATTGATGTGGAGCCAGTGGCCACTGGAGGCTCTGGGGGCAGGGGGAGGGAAAAACAGTTGTAATACTGGGGCTTTTTCAGGACTTGAGAATTGTCCAGAGTGACATTGCAACAATAGGTATAGACCATTTTATATCATTACATAACATGAAGAACTGTGTTGGAGAGAGTGTAGACTACAACGTGGACTATGGTCCATGCTTAACAGCAAAGCCCCAGGATGCATTTATCAAATGCAATGAATGTGCCACACTAATGAAGGTTGTTCATGTGGGAGGGTGCGGGAGGTGTGGGAGGTGGGGCATATGGGAATCCCTATACCTTTTGTGTAACATTTATGTAATCTAAGTATCTTTTAAAAATATATATATATACATTTACATAAAAAATAAAGCCAGTGGGGTTTGATTGGTTCCTACATAGAAAGCTTCCTATGTGACCACAGTCATAGCATCATTCTTTTTATAAACAGCTTTACTAAGATGTAATATATACGCCATGAAATTCTTCCATTTAAAATGTACAACCAAATGGTTTTTAGTATATTTACAGGGTTTTGCAACCTCTAGGATTATTCTTAGTTCACGGCTCAGGGCAAAGCAATAGTTTAGTTCCCTGAAGATAACAGACTTTGGAAAGGGTAGCAGATTAGATAGTTTTAAGAACTAGTACTTTCACAGGGTTATTTTTGCCCTATGTGGAGAGAGGACGGCAACATTCTTATGCTTCTGGTACCAGAGTATTTTGGGGTGAGGGAGAAACACTTAATGTCATATATGGCATATGAACTCAGTGTTTTATTGTTTCTATTTGAAAGTCACTATTTATTGAAATTATCTTTAAATTAGATAGAAAGTGTTTACCTGCCAGATAAAAATTAGTATTTTATAACACACTCACAAGTATACTTGCCTGAAAATCACTGAAACTGGCTTTACACCTGGAATTTCCAGGTTTTTTTTTTTTTTTTAAGAAAAGTTCCCTAAAAGTTTGGGGTTTTAGCTTCCACATCTATGAAATGAGAGAGGGAACAAAATGATCCTGAGAGTCACTTCCAGTTCTGAATTCCTATGAATTAATTTGTAAGTGGGCCACTCTCTGCTTAATTCTATAATTTTGCCATTTTATTATTTTACATGGGAAGAAATATTTGTATATGATCCTGATTTGCATACATGATACTGACGATAATACAGACTAAAAACAAGCATTATTACGTGCTGATTTGGGTGAATATAAATATGATTTTGTTATTCTGAGAAAAGAGATAAGGAAGTTAAAAAATATCTTAAGACTCTAAACCCTGGGAACATTGCCTAATTGTGGCATGTATGGGCATCCTGTATTTCCAAGTGTAAGTCCCTTGGGATCAGAAACAAGATATTTTTCTATGCTTGGATCTCACGTTGCAGTAGATGCTCAATAAATGCCTCTTGAAAGAATGACTGTATTTTAGGTAGCAAAAATGCAGAAAAAATGTTAGTTTAGGCAGACCAAACTACAAAAGGGTAAACATAAGCCTGTATATCCAAGGGACTTTTAGCATGGAAAAAACACCAACCTTTAAGAAAATATAAAGTATCTGTCCTGTCAGGACACTTATCTGCAGGTAATAAACATCTTGGATAATCTTTAAAAAAGGGAGAAATTTGCTGAATATAATAGCAATTATTCCATTATTGGTTAAGAACTATGGAGATATAGAAATAGATAACATATTAGTTTTAATTATCTGGAACCAATCTTATAAAAACCTGGGAATTAATGAAATTAGCTATTTAGCAGAAAAATCAAAGTCCTAGAACAGCACAATGAAATCAATGTGTATATATTTCAGTTTGCCCCCAAAGCATCATTTTAACAGCTCTTTACTATATCATCAAAGATGTTGTTTCTTTTGTCTTTCATTGTACAAAAGCTGAAGTCACCAGTCGAGTCAGTCCATGCATTTCTGGCAATTTAAAAGGAAGGTGACTGTAGGCCTAATTCATAAAAATGATTAATGCACCTCTTGGCAGGTAATGACCAGAAGGGAAATAGGACAGCAGCATTCATTCTGTCTTATGGACTCTGGATTTCAGGAATAAAATTGTTTTCATGCACCGTGGATCTTTCCATAAATACTCTCAGGAGGCCCTGGCCAGATGGGAATCTCATTGGCTTCTCTATGGTATGCCCTTTCTTGTTTATAAACATGGTACATTAGCTCCTTGATTAATTTCCCCCAGTACTGCCATCTCCCCACCACCAAACCCTGGCCGTAGGCCATTGGTGTGCAGCAGAATCACAAGAAACCTAGAAAAGGATGACCATGACATTAGGCCCCTGCCTGTGAACCCTTTGATTGATCTACCGCTTACTACCCCAAGAGTTTCCCGTATACAATGCAGAATAGAATAGGTAAAGGGCCACTTTACTATTAGCTGAGTCTAAACCCCAACCATTGAGCTGCATTGGATGGTATCACACCAAGGAGCTACACTAGGAAGACCCAAGTTCCTTCCCTTTTTGTCCCTAGACCAGTGGCCCCTAACTAGCTGTTCCTCAGAGAAACTTGTATGCTTTTTATTTTTGAATGCTTTTTAAAAATATGAATTACCAGGCCCCACCCCAGGCTTAATGAATTTAAAATATCTTGAATGGGGCTGAAATTTAGGTATAAAATATTTTTAGGTGATGGTGATGCAACTAATTATTTAGAAACCATTGCTCCAGAACTTACTCTAGATCTAACTTGGTTTTCAAAATGGAAGGGATAAGGGAGAGAAGAACCTCTTTCTAAGAAAGAGGAGACACTCAGCCCCATCATATATGGAATGAGAGTTTAGGAACTGAGGAACCTGCCAAAGAACTGTAGACGCATCTAGGCCTTCTGCCAAGAAGCAGGATGCCCAGTCCTTTCCATACTTCAACCACACAAAAGAAGAAACAGTGGGATTCAAAGGGAGAGACTTGCCTGGATCTTGTCTCAGCAGGAACAGCCCCTGACCCTGGCTTCACCATCAAAAGACCATCTCCTCAAGGGCTCAGATGGCTAACACACAGTGAAAGTGCCACTCTTTGTACTCTACACCAATTTTTTTTTTTTTTGAGGAGGAGGAACCTGGGATTGAGCCTGGGACCTCGTACATGGGAAGCAGGTGCTCAACCACTGAGCTACGCCAGCTCCCTCACACCAATTTTTGAAAGTCCATTAGCTCTAGGGATGGAGAGTTGAAGAGTATTGAGTATTTTCCCCTAGAGTAGTGTTTTCCAACAGTGGTATAGACATGATGGTGCAACACTAAGTATTATCAGATGATATTAAGACTTCCAGGGGCAGAGGTAGCCTAAATGCTGAGGCTAAGACTATGTGGAGGAAGAAGAACAAGGGTAGAAAGAAACAGAAGGGAGTGGGGGGAATGGCCAGCAGGATTTCCTTTTCCCAGTTCCTGGCCATCATGCCTCTGTCTCATCCCAACTAGGATCTTGGGAACAATCCTCAAACCTCATTGGTCCATTTAACCAACCAAAAAATACATGAATTACTTTTGTTATTTTGTTTTGTTATTGAATGACCTATTATGAACTCTTCTGTGCTCCTCACTAAGCATAGTTTAGGAACACATTGCAAGCATCTATTGTTTTCAAACCGGATGGTGGTTGTGTGAATGGGTAAGTCAATTTGCCATCACTTTGCAGAAATTAACAAAAAGCTGGACACATTCAGAAGGACACATTTTGGATATTGCTCCCAATGGCTTTTCACACAAAGATTTGATGAATAAACCTTGCTTACATCATAATTCTCAATGTTCAACTCTGTCAGCAAAGATGCAATTAAATGGATATAATTTGCCCTTTTTATGGACAAATGTCCATAGATTCAAGATAAAAGATCATCTTTTATTGACATTTAAACTCCATCTTTATAGTAAACTTAGTGTTATTAAACAGAATATTCCTGAACTATGAATAGTTCACTTATTCTCATTGAGGAAGTTTTAATTAAAGTGACTGTATTTTATTTAAATTAACATTAAAATTTCAAAGTTATTTATTGGGCTGACTTTTATAGCAACCTTCTTTTTGTGGCAAATACAGATTTTTCATTTGAAGGAGTTATAAGAACATCTTATTTTCAAATACATTTCTTTAGATCAAATCAAATTTTTAAACTTAAATTTAAATAAAAAAATAGAGGTGATATGTGTTTATGGGGAAATTCATGCTAACAGCAGGTTGAGAATGGCTTCTCCCTGTGTTCCTCTATGAAGGATGAAGACACTGTTACCAAAATCCTAAACCAACTTCAGGTGCTAAGATCTTCAAGAAAGATAAGGCAAGGCCGAGAAAGCATGGAATCCTAACATATATTTTACATTTTCTATGATAAAACCACATAGTAAATAAATGACATTCTAACCCATCATATTAATCCATTAACCATTCCTTGCATGATGCAGGTTGTAGTGGGTTCATCTGCCCTAGAGTTAGCATATAGAACACAGGCCAGGAGTGGGCCTGCTCGCTCACTCTATATGCCCTAATGGACTTGGAGTCAGAGGCTCCAAACTCCACTCTGATCCTTTCTACCAGGAGACACAATCATCCCAGAGAATCAGTTATCAAGAAATGAAGACACTTAGATATGCAACAAGTCTTTAAGTATCCTTTATTGAAAAGTCTAGGCTAAGTGAGAATGTATTACCTCCCATCCCCAATTGTCCATCTTAAATCATTCTAGTGCTACCCCAAATTCTTCACTGCTAAATAATTTATTGCCAAATCCTCTTCATACACATCTCAAAAGTCATAAGAGTGAAGTTCTCAGGCCTAGATTGCCTTTTTCTCTCGCCCATGGTAATAGAGCAGAGTGACCAAAGAATGACCTTTCAAGTCCAAGGGACCTGGTTTTGAATCCTGATTCCATTGCTTAATTCTGTGTATCCTTTGAGCCAAATAAATTATATCTCTGAATCCCAGTGTTCCCTTTTGCAAAATAAAGATAAATCGTAGCAGCTGTTTCATGGGGCTGGTGTGAGGATTAAATGAGCTATCAAATGTAAAGGTCCTCACACAGTACCGAGTGCCCATTAAACACCTTACATATAGTTGCTGTTAATGATATTACCAAAAGCCACAAAATTATCTTCTCTTTCCTGCCATCTATTTATCAATCATCTATTCCATTTTATATTCTTAACCATAATTTCTTTTTTTTCCCAAAGATCAATAGCTCATATGAAAATTCTCTTAAATATACTTTAAAGATATATATGTATAAACAATAAGAATTTATATAATCACAGATTCAGGGGAAAATACTGTATATTCAGGTCAGTTAAACTAACTTTGTCCAGATAGTCTTTATTCTCCATTGGTCTGATAATTTAAAAGTTGAAAAACCTGAGAACAATTGCTTTTATTTTTTAGATTTTTTTCTTTTGGCCTTCTTTTCTCTCTCCTCTCCATTCTCTTCTCTCCTTTCCCCTCTTTCTTTTTGCAAAAAGATTTCACCAGAGTGCCTTTAGAGCCAGAAAAAAAAAAAAAAAAAAAAAAGACAAAACAAAACAGAAACCTAGACTCATGGTAGCGTTATCTAACTAATTTAGATGATTTTCATGAATAAATGTTTACCTGATTGTTACAGTAGAACAAAATAATTCAGTGTCTCCTCAAGATGGTAAATGTGTTATCTACAAGACGCAATCTTGTAGATTTAGTTTTGGCAAAAGAATACGGTGTTTTCTGATTTTCTTTCACACAAACAAGATCATTAATTACTGAACATCTTATCTCCTCCCCACACAATGAAGTAACTCTGAGATTCTTAACAAACATTTATACAATTAAATTACCTTGAAAATAGCTGACTTCTCATTAACTTATTCAAGAACTTAACAAGTTTCAAAGATGAAAAACAGAATACTTTATTATAAAACATAAAATAATTAAATATTACACATATATTTTGACCTTTCTCTCTGATGCATAATTTTATTCAACATTTTACCGCAGAATTAATATCACTTACTCAGAGAAACAAGTGAGAACACATAAGGACAGGCTATTAATAAATTAATTTTTCCATAAAATAATAAAATGATAATTATATAAAGAAACAAATAACTTGCAGTTTTTCAGAGGGCAAGGAGATGCTAGCATGGGACCATTCCTTTCTGATGAGAAAAGGGCCACAACTTTAGGCAAGCCAAATAGATTGAGAGAAGCTTCTAATCATTATTTCTCTGTGATTCCAGAACACATGATTTTCATTAGAATGGGGAAAAAAGGGTGCTGCTAAATTTAACTGACCACTGTCTAGTTGGTTGTGCTGTGTTGGCTAATCCTTGTTTTAAATAAAACTTTTTAAAGCAGTAAAATTAGGATACATTCATCAAAGAAGTTAAGGAATAGAATCATATAAATATGCCCTTTATGACCACTTCTCAAAAAATTACAGAAGGACGCAGTCTTGTAAATTACTTTGGGTTTGGCAAACTAGTATGGGGTTTTTCCAATCAAGAACAATTTTAAGCTCATTAGTGCCTCTCAACATCTGGCTTCTGAAGACTGAAAATCATCAGGAAGATTTAAAATACTCTTAATTCATTGAAAGGTCTTGGCATGTTATGATTTATTAATATTAATGTGGCCAAAGACAGATGGATTTTTCTACTGCCTCTATGATTTTTTTTTTCTTAACTAAATCCTAAGGCAAATTTAAACATGTTAGTTGGTAGAAAGAAAACACAAGCAGCCTTTAATTTTCCAAGAGGCTCTGATAATATGTAGGGAGTATTATGAAAGATGGTCTCCTCTCCTTCAAAACACTAATTTTGCAATTTTCTTCCTCCTAGATATTCACCAGAAATGAACATCTCTCCAAAGCTCATTCCCAAAGACCAGACCGCAGGCTCCCACATACATGTTCAGCTAGCACAAAAAGTTAGAAGGTTGATGGACTATGTAGAGCACCAAGATTTGTCTTTTATAAGTTTTTTTCAGAGCGTGTATTTCAATTAAATGGAGATTTCAAATGGTCCACGTTGCCCTATTTTCAGAATATTCCCGGGAACACTTTTCAAGTCATTCATTTTAGTCTTTGAGACTCTGTATAAGCAGTTAAACTTAAAAAATAAAAGCACACACACACACTAAATAAACATCACATGAAGCTTGCTAGTCCAGCAGCAAGCTTAATCGTCAGCACCATTTGGCTTCTCGTGTAACTCCTGGTTTTGGGTGTTCGCAGTCTTAGTCAAGCCGTGAGCTCCAAGCAACAGTTAGGCAAGTGTGTTCCATCCATTCCTCCAAGTCTCAGTCTTTGACCTGAAGTTCAAGGGGGGATTCTATCCAAAAGTTGACAAAATTCTCTCTTTGTCAAAATTAAAATTTGACATATGTCAGTGTGACCCATCACTTCTTCCATTTAACAGTGCAAATCAAAGTGAGGTGTTTTTTTTTTGTTTTGGTAAGTCAGATTTGTCATCGCGTCCCAATTTCAAGTGCTTCAGAGTACCGTGTGCTTTGGTGAACTGAATAAGGGCCCTGACAGCAAGCTGCCTGCTCCTCAATACTGCAGCAGCTTTCAAGTGGTTTGCAGTGCTCGGCTTCGGATCAGAGAGCTGCCTGGTGTCTCTGGAGGCTGCAAGGTAAAACCCTGGCCCTAAGAGCATCAAGATCAGCTCTTCCTAGTGCATGACTTGCAGCACTGTTTGCCATAAAATTTGTGGTTGCAGACACCATGCTGAGGAACTAGGTGACACCAGCTAAAGAAATCGACACAGGATGGATCCTCTGAAATGAGAAAATACATTTGACATGTTGGCAAGGGCTCTTGGCCTTTTTTACTTAAAGCCAGTGTCTTTAGAACAAAGGCTTTGGGCCTCTGAGTGGTTCTTCCCATTACACATTAGGACTTTGGTGGGTGCTGGGGCACAGGATTCAGGCACAAAAGGGACTGTGATCATGAGCAAAATTTAAGCAAGGATATTAAAATAAAAAGTCACAACCAGTATTATGGGTCAAGTATTATGTTTAAGTCCTAACTCCAAGTACCTCAGAATGTTTGGAAATATGGTTGCTGTAGATGAATTAAGATGAGGTCATACAAAAACAAGTGCTTATGTATACAAACACACACACACACACACACAAGCCCCCATTCAAGTCCCTTCCCAGTTTCATCCTTTAGCAGATCTCCATTGTGTCTTTGGGCATGGCATACAAGGCTCTTGGCTCTTCCACTTCTTTTTCTGCTGCTCCCAATTTGTATCCTATATTCTCATGATTCAGAATTGTCTGCAGGAACTTCCTCAAGGCTTGGTTCTTCTGCCTAAAATTCCCTGATACACCCATCTCCCATCTCATAGTAGACAGAGTGATCCCTTTAAAACATAAACCAGTTCATGTCATGACTCTGCCTAAACTCTCCCATTGGTTCCCATCCCATCCAGAGCAAAAATTAAAGTCCTCACAATGGCCAACAAGGCTCTACAAGATATGGTTCCCCCACTACTTCTCTGACCTCATCTTCCTCCCCTCCCCTCCTCTCAGCTACTGCAACTATACTAGCCACCTTGCTGATCCCCTAACATACCAACCATGCTGTGGCTTCCCACTTTTTGTTCTTCTGCCAGGGACACTTTTCCCTGAGACATCTGATGGCTCACTCTCTACTTCCTTTATGACTATCTATACAAAGGTCATCTTATCAATAAGGCCTTCTCTGACTATCCTATAAAAATAGCATGCTCCTTGGCTTCCCACCAAGGACTTCCTATTCCTGCAGTTGCTTTATTTATTTATTTTTTACATTGTTATTAGCAGTCATCATATTATGCATTATATGTATTTAATTGTCTTTCCCTACCTATAGAATTCAAAATCCATAAAAGCAGGGGCTTTGTCCACCTTTTTCATTGCTTTATTTCCAACACTTAGAATGGTGCCTTTCACAAAGTAGCTGCTCAATAAATATTTGTAGAAAGAATAAATAAATGAATTTCCCTGGAACTATTATGGATAAAGCAACCAATTCATACCCTATTAAGCCTCAACGTAGTAGGGTATAAAGGTGAAATGGGTTATTCTTTTCTTCCTGATAACTCCTGGGCATATTTTGTCTTTTTTGTTGTTGTTGTTGTTTGTTTGTTTGTTTTCCCTGGGTATATTTTAAAGGTCAAGCCTAGAGAATTTTCTAACAGCTTGGATACGGGGTATGAGGGAAAAAGAAGATTCAAGAATGACTATAGGGGGACTGTGGGAAGATGGCAACGGACTAACAGGCAGAGATGAAATGCTTTCACAAAGACAATGGAGAAAGAACCAAAAGCTGTCCGAGGGACCTGCTTTGGGGGTCAGCAGACCAGGACAGTGCTACAGACCAGGAGGGTGAGGGACAGAGAGACAAAGAAGCCAAAATGACAAATGTGAGTTACCAAGCCCCTGTGGTGGCCAAGAAGGGCTCTCCTGCCCCACCTCCAAGATATTAAGCTGGGGTAAAACCCCTGGCTTGCTGCAGCCAACTGAGGGGAGAACAGACATCTTCCTTCCTGTCAGCTATTCCAAGGGAAAAGGGAGGAGAGGTAGGGATGGTTTTCCTCAGTGAATTCGGCCAGCAGAGCTCACTTTGAATCTCTACTCTGGAGATTCAAACACAGGAATACAGGAAAGCTGAGACTGAAACACCTCAGTGGAAAGGTGCGCTAACTAGCACCATCTGCTGGTCAGTCTGGAAATTGCATGGACAAAAACTGTTGACATGCTCTGTCTCCAAGCCCTGGGAGAAAATCTGCGCCCCACTAGTGAGTCCCTGGCCAGTTTTGAAAACTTAAGCTGGGCATTTTAAAAGACTGAGAATAAGATGAACCAAATATCAAAGAAAAGCTGTGAAAAAAACAAATAGATGAGAGAGAAACTGGCCATCAGAGTAAATTTGCCAACATATTCAGATGCCTAGACATCAGCAAAACATTGCAAGCCATACAAGGAAACAAGAAAAGATGGCCCAACCAAAAGGACAAACCAAATATCCTGAAGAGATATAGGATTTAACATAATCCATGATAATCACACAACTCTACTAAATCACTTCAAAGAATTTATAGAAAATATGACCAGAGAAATAAAGGATATTAAGATGACACTGGGAGAGCATAAAGAACAATTTGAAAGCCTACAAAGAAAAGTAACAGACCTTATGGGAATGAAAAACATGATGGATGAGATTAAAAATACATTAGAGGCACATAGAAATTTGAATTGTTGGAAGATAGAATTTGTGACTTCAAAGGCAGACCATCTGAACTGGAAAAGACAGGAGAACAGAAAGAGAAGAGATTGGAAAAAATGAAACAGAGTCTCAGGGAATTGAATGACAATGCACTAATGACATTATTGGTGTCCCAGAAGGAGAAGAGAATGGAAAAGGTGCAGAAAGACTATTTGAGGAAATAATGACCAAAAACTTCCCAACCCTTATGAAGGACATAAATATCAATATCCCAGAAGGACAATACACCCCAAACAGAATAAATCCAAATAGACCTACTCTGAGAAGCCTACTATTCAGAATGACAAATATCAGAGATAAAGAGAGGATTCTGAAAGCAGCAAGAAAAAAGCAAAGCATCACATACAAGGGAAACTCGATAATATTCCCTGCCAACCTCTCATCAGAAACCATGGAGGAGAGAAGAAGTGGTATGATGTATTTAAGGTACTGAAAGAGAAAAACCGCCAGCCAAGAATTCTGTATCCAGCAAAGCTGTCCTTCAGAAATGAGGGTGAGTTCAAAGTCTTCACAGACAAACAAAAACTGATAGAAGATGTTGCCAAAAGACCAGTATTATAAGAGATACTAAAGAGGGTGCTACAGCCTGAAAGGAAAAAACAAGGGTGACAGATTTGGAGGAGGGTTTAGAAATGAAGATTATTAGGAAGGGTAAACTAAAGGATAAGAAGACAGACAATAGAACAGTATGACAACAGAGAACTGAAGGACAAAATGGATGAAGTAAGTAATGCCTTTACAGTAAGAACGCTGAATGTTAATGGATTGAACTCCCCAATCAAAAGACATAGACTGATAGAATGGATAAAAAATATGAGCCATCTATATGTCATCTACTAGAAACCCACCTCAGACATAAGGACACAAACAGGTTAAATGTGAAAGGTTGGAAAAAAAAGTATTTCATGCAAATAATAACCAAAAAAGAGCTGGAGTAGACCAGATAAATATAAAATAACAATATTACAGTATATGAACAAAAATTACTCTGTGCAACTAGCAAATTGTTCCTGCGATCAGTATTCTGTAAGTTTCTTCATACAAAATAAACACCTGCTTTTAATTGAGGAGGACTGGAGAAGAGATATATTTTTGGATACTTCATTTTTCTTTAACCCTTTCTTATTCATACTCATTAATTAAAATAATCCATCTGGGTCAATAATGATTTAGCATGATTACTGTTGAAAAAGATTTTGAGTTTTTCTGCCTCATAAAATTATGAGTTGGCATATTGTTATCTGCAGTAATTCATTCCAATAAGATGTAAAGAATTCCCAAATAGGAATTTGATTATTCAGAGGGAATTATGGCCTAAATGGAAATTAAATAACTAAACCAATAATTTATTTAATTCTTAGAGATTATTATGTCCAATAGAGTTGTAATATAAAAATTAGAATTATGTTATAATTAATTTCTATTATACTAGAATTATTATTCATATTTATAAATGTTTGTTGCTATACTATCTCTTATAATTGATTATATTAAATCTAACCTGGCCTTATGCTCTCTTTTAAAATTTATAATTTATTTCAATCTCTTTTTCTATTTTATTTTACAATTTTACAATAAAGGTTTTTGTAACAGCTAAAAACAAAACAAAAAAAGAGGATGACTATAGACCATACAATGTAACTTCTCTAACCATGATGGAAAGAAGCTAGTAATCAATAACAGGGAGAACTGGAAAATTCACAAATGTGAATAGATTAACAACATACTCTTAACCAATGTGTCAAAGAAGAAATCACAAGGGAAATTAAGAAATATCTTGAGGTGAATGAAAATGAAAACACAACATACCAAAACTTATGGGATGCATCAAAGGCAATGTTGAGAGGGAAATTTACAACTCTAAATGCTTACATTAAAAAAAAGAATAAAGGGGGCAGATGTGGCTCAAATGGTTGGGCGTCCGTCTCCCATATGGAGGGACCTGGATTCGATTTCCGGGACCTCCCGGTAAAAGAAGAAGAAGAAAAAAACCATAAAAAAAAGAATAAAGATCTCAAATCATAGACCTAATCTCACAGCTGGGAGATCTAGAAAAAGAAGAGTAAACCTGATGATAGAGGAAGGAAATAACAAAGATTAGAGTGGAAATAAATGCAATAGAGAATTAAAAAACCAAACCAAAACAGAAAGCATCTACAAAACCAAAAGTTATTTCTTTGGAAAGATCAATAAAATCAACAAATCCTTACTAGACTGACAAAGAAAAAAATAGAGAGTACAGAAATAATTAAAATCAGAAATGAAAGGAGGACATTACTACTGAACCCACAGAAATAAAAAGGATTATCAGAGGATACCACAAACAAATGTACACCAACAAATTAGACAATCTCAATGAAATGGATAGCTTCATAGAAACACACAAACTTCCTACACTGACTCAAGAAGAAATAGAACATCTCAACAGAGCAGGAAAAATTAAAGAGATTGAATAGTAATCAAAAACCACCTAACAACAACAAAATAGCCCAGGACCAGATGGCTTTACAGGTGACTTCTACAATACATTCCAAGAAGAATAACACCAATACTATACAAACTCTCCCCAAAACACTGAAGACAAGAGAACATGTCCAAATGCATTCTATGAGGCCAGCATCACTCTAATACCAAAACCAGATAGAGATACCAAAGAAAAGAAAATTACAGGCCAATATCCCTTATAAACTAGATGCAAAAAATATTCAACAAAATACTAGCAAATCCAACAGCACATTAAAAGAATTATACAACATGATCAAGTGGGATTTACCCATGTGTACAAAGTGGTTCAATATAAGAAAATCAATTAATACACCACATTCATAGAATGAATGGGGGAAAAAACCACATGATCATCTTAATTGATGCAGAAAAGGCATTTGGCAAAATCCAGCACCCCTTCTTGTTAAAAACACTTAGAAAACTAGGAATAGAAGGAAACTTCCTCAACATGTTAAAGGGCATATATAAAAAATGCACAGCTAACATCATACTCAATGATGAAAGACTAATGATGAAAGATTCCCTCTAAGATCAGGAACAATACAAGGACACCCATTGCTAACTACTGTTATTCAACATTGTATTGGAAGTCTAGCCAGAACAACTAGGGAACAAAAGAAATAAAAGGCATCCAAATTGGAAAGGAAGAAGTAAATCTTTCCCTATTTGCAGATGACCTGATCCCATATATAGAAAATCCCAAAAAATCTACAACAAGGTTACTAGAGCTTATAAATGAATTCAGCCACATGGTGGGGTACAAAACCATTAAGCAAAAATCAGTGGTGTTTCTATACATTAGTAATGATCAATCTGAAGTGGAAATTAAGAAAAAAAAATAGATAAAAGAATTAAGTCTCTAAGACAAGGGCTTATACACAGAAAACTACAAAAGATTACTAAAAAAAATCAAAGAAGTCCTAAATTAATGGAAGGACATATCTTGCTCATGGATTTGATGACTAAATATTGTCAAGATGTCAACTCTACTCAAAGCAATTTGTAGATTCAGCACAGTCCCAAAAAAAAGTCCAACAGCCTTCTTTGCAGAAATGGAAAAGTCAATTGTCAAATTTATGTGGAAGAGTAAAGGACTCCAATAGCCAAAGCCATATTAAAAAAGAAGAAAAAAAGTTGGCGGAATCACACTTCTGGGTTTTAAAACTTACTATAAAGCTATAGTGGTCAAAACAGTATGGCACTGGCACAAGGAAAACCTTATAGATAATGTAATTGAATCGAGAGTTCTGAAATAGACCCTGACTTCTACGGCCAATTGATTTTTTTCTTTCTTTTCTTTTTTTTAAATGGCCAATTGATTTTTGACAAGGGTGCCAAGTCCACTCAATTGGTAAAGAATAGCCTCTTCAACAAATGGTGCTAGGAAAACTAGATCTCCATATGCAAAAGAATGGAAGGTGGATTCTTACCTCACACCATATATAACAATTAACTCAAAATGGACCAAAGACCTAAATATAAGAACTAGGATTATAAAACTTGTAGAAGAAAATAGGGAAATATCCTCAGGATGTTGTATTAGGCAATGATTTTGTAGACTTTACACCCAAAGCACAAGCAACAAAAGAAAAAGAAATAGATAAATGGACCTCACCAAAATTTTAAACTTTGTACATCAGAGGACTTTATCATGAAAGTAAAACAACCACCCCCCCCGGCAAAAAAAAAAAAAAAAAAAAAAAAACACCCCAAAAAGCAAAACAACAAACATACAAAAAGTAAAACAACAACCTATACATTGGAAGAAAATATTTGAAATCACATATCAAATAAGGGCTTAATATCCAGAATATATAAAGAAATCCTATAACTCAACCACAAAAATACAACCCAATTAAAAAAAATAAGCAAAAAATAAAAAAATAAATAAGCAAAAGATTTAAATAGACATTTCTCCAAAGAAGATATATAAATGGCCAAAAAGCACATGAAATGATGCTCAATATCATTAGCCAGTAGAGAAACGCAAATCAAAATCACAAAGAGATAGTATTTCAAATCCACTAGAATGGCTACTATTGGAAAAACAAAAATAAGTGTTGGAGAGGGTGTGGAGAAATAGAACACTCGTTCATTGGTAGTAGGAATGTAAAGCAGGGACTTGAACATATATTTTCAGACCAATACTCATAGTGGCATTATTCACAGTTGCCAAAATATGGAAGCAACCAAAGTGTCCATCAACAGATCAATGAATAAACAAAGTATGGTATGCACACACTGGAATATTATTCAGACATAAAAAGGAATGAAGTTCTGATACATGAGGCAACATGGTTGAACCTTGAAGACATCAGATTGGGGGAAATAAGTCAGACACAAAATGACAAATATTGTATGATAAGTGATATGAAATAACTTGAATAAGTAAATTCATAGATTCAGAAGCTAGGTTGCTCACTACCTTCACTGCTCTAGTGCAAGCACCGTCATTTCTCATTGGGTTGCTGGGATAGCCTCACCAAGAACACACAAGTCCTCTTTCTACTCTAGGCTCTAGGCGCTCTTCTCAGTGTAACCACCAAAATGATCCTCCCTCAACAAGTCAGAACCCACTGCTCCTCTCCTTAGGGGCCTCCATTGGCTTCTGTCTCACTCAGTATCAAATCTGAAGTCCTTACAATGCCTTGACAAGGCCGCTATCCTCTTCGCTCAATTCCTAAGTACTGGCCACTCGCCACCTTGTTTACCTTGTCCTCCAGCCTCACTGGCTTCCTTGCTATTCCTTGAAGAGATTATCATATTCCTCCTTCAGGGGGTTTCCACTGGCTATTTCCCATGGCAGGAGAACTCTCTTTCTAGATAGCCACATGGCTTAGCTTTCTTACTTCCTTTAGGTCTCTATTCAAATATTGCATCAATGTGGCCTTGCCTGACTATTCTGTCTAAATCGGTTTTCTCACCTCCTCCCCACCCCTATTCTCTTTCTAAATACCCTGTATTAGTTTTACTTAATGTAATTAACTTTATCATCTGATATCATATATTTGTTCATTTATCATCTATATAAATAAAAGTTTATTATGAAGGTGGAGAGTGTGTTCATTTTTTTCTCATTTCTCTATCTAAAATAAGACATCTAGAACAGTTCCTGGTTCATGGTAAGCACTGAATAATTGAGTGTTGAAAACCTGAATTAGCCTATTTAATCCTCACAACAATCTTTTAAGGTAAGCATTATTTCCTCATTTTATAAATATATGGGAGACATTTAAAAGCTTGCCCAAAGCCACACAGCTAATAAATGGCAGAGTATGAATTTAAATCCATTTTATGACTTCAGAGTCCTTGCTCCTTCCACCATATGATGCTGTGCCCCTCCTCCCCCATTTGAGGAGGTGGACTTAGTATTGGGTGTCTGGTCATTCGGGCATCTTCCAGACTACATAAACAACCAGTTACAATACAGTGTGATTGACAAGTCTGTGGGTGATGTCACTGACCAGGCCTTTTCTGAATAGGGTTTACACATATAATAATACAATTAATACAAATTAATATGAAGTCACAAGGATGGTTCCCCAAAGTGGAGATCCAATTATGGCACCCAGTTAAAGCATTCCACAGCGATGATGGCATAAAGTGAATGTCCATAAAGTGGCTGTCAGCATGGGTGGAGGACTGGGGGACAAATTGGGCAAAAATCATCTTCTCTAGGGTCAAGCTTCTTTTTTATTAGAAAAGTTATGGATTTATAGAAAAACCCTCTGGGGTCGGTTTGATTTGCTGCAATGGCCAGAAACTTCCACTAAACGATAAGCTCCATTAGTGGTGACCTGTGCCTCTGAAACCATCACAGGGCCTAGCAGTATGCATGGCTCATAGTGGGGGACTCAGTGAAGCGTCACAGAACTGCATCTTCTTCCCTGTGTCACCATGGGCATGCTTACCTACCATTAAATGTTTCCTGAAAATCCACTGTCAGAAAATATTCTCAAATGGTCACCTAGCCAAGCTCTACTAGTTGGAGGAATGACTGGGCTGTGGTTTGGGCTTGTCATTTCCCTACATTTGGAATGGGAACAGAAGACTGGAAGGACATCCCCAAAACTAAAGGTCAAATTTTTGGCCAAGAAGAAACTCCTCGGCTTTCGTCCTTTGTATTTGTCTTCCCACTTCACTCTTCACTCCTCCGAAGGACACTTGAAAGGCTCAGTGACAAGGCACGGAGAAAAATTCCTCTTCTAATAAGTCTTTTCTCTCTGCAACCCGGGTAGAACTGATTGACCACCATTATAACACCAATAAGCTCTTATTTCTCCTTTGAGCCCCCGAGCCCCTTGCAGAATAAGGGCCTCTACCTTATTCTTTTATCCCTAGAAGAATGTCAGGGATAAGTAGGAGGTGTTTAGTAAGTTTGCTTTGAAGGAAGTAGAGGATCTCACAGCACTTTACATACCATCTTACATTTACTCTTACACTCATGCGTTTATTCCTCTAGAACTTACTGAGCACCTATTGTGTGCCACGGTGTAGTGCTGGGTGAACAAAGGGAAATAAGACCATTGGGCTCTCTGCCCTCAAGAACTTTAGGGACTTTACATGCCCGTGGCCCGCCCCCCCTCCCCCCAGCCCCTGAACTCCTGCCCAGGAGATACTGTTGAGCAATTTTCATGGTCATTGCCCTTTGGCCTTTCTGAAAGGGCTGAGGGGGCTTGCACTTTGTTTGTGGCATTCTTGACAGAGTCTTTGTCTGTTTGGGTTCACTTGTAGTCAGCTGACTAAAAGGCAGAAATGAGAAATCACTGAAGAAAGAAGGAGAAGGTCTGGGAGGACATTACCATTTGCTCAAAAATGTGTGTTTCTTCCCCATGAGCCTCCTGCTGATAAAAGCTACAAGTTTGTAGAATTCCAGCATTGCCTAAAGATAATCTGGTTCTGAGTAGCAATAGCTACTAGTTTTCTTATCTCCTGCAAGCCTCAGATAAGACAGAGAAGAGTGCAGAGGAGGGAAAATTGATGCCTGGACTCTGGAACCAAGGCTATTTTAAGAAGTAAACTAATGACAGGAACAAGTTAGAGATGGGAAGTGATATGGATGGGGAGAGCAAGAGAGTCACAATGCTGAATCTGATCCTCCACAAATTAGAAAAGGTGGGGTAGGAAACTGGACAACCCTGGAAAAGCCATGTTTGGATTAAAAAAAATCAGCAGGAAAATTATTCTTATGCATGAGGAAATAATATTAGACTGAAAACTATTTCTTGGTGTTTATCAGATTACTTTAAAATGAGTTAGACTAGTGAAGAATGGTACAGTTCCCTCAGATAACTGAATTTCCCACTTTCCAATTAGTATGACTGCACTCCACTTGAACTGACTTTAACTAAGAAAATATTTGAGGGGTAGTCCTGGGATAATACATATTCATTGTAATAGACAGTAACTTATCTGCCTCACTTGGAATGTGAGCTTCCTGAGGGCAAATCTTGTTCTCTCTTGCATTCTCACCAATTGGCATAATCTCTGGCACTAGCTGGTTACTTTATAAATTTGGTTCAACTATCACTTAGTTTAAAAAGAAAGGTGGGGAGGAGGGACATGCAAGATTACCATTTCCCAATTCAAAGTTGGAATTAATGGCTAAAAAGCTTTATCATAGAATTAAATATTCCCAGGAATCTGTGCAAGCAAGATCAATTGAGCAGGGGCTGCCTCAAACAGCTGGGCCTTGTCCATCTCTAGGGAGCTCTGTTCACTTAGATTTTGGTATGAATGGCATCCGCCCACCCCATCCCCAGAGTTGTGCAGTGCAGAGGCTGAACAAACAAATATGGTGGGTTACTGAAAATTGCTTAAAGTCTAGTAAAATTGACTGGAGCATGGGTACTTTTACCTCTCTTTTCAGGAGCTGGACAAAAGTTTGTATTACAGGCTCGTAGCACCGGAGGCTTCTGATGGAGCAGACAACTTGAGGAAGGCTGGCCCTGCTGAACACAGTGGACCGACCGCACCTGGACCCCTCCTCCACAGGTTACTGTGCACTGCAGAAGAGGGAGAAGAGGAAGGAGTAAGAAGCACTCAGCCTGATGGTATCCTTTTTGATGTCAATGACATCAAAAAGACAAAATCCCCAAGTTTCATGACATTACCAAGATGCCTGATGATAAAACGGCGTGTCGGAGGCCAGGCACGGGTGGTCATGGCCCACAGAGTCTGGCCTAGCATGTGTGATCCATGTTATCTGATTACAAGGGTCTTGGGCAAATCTACATCTAGCCCAGTTAAGTGACTCACAAAGAAGAGAGGTTCCAGAAATACAGAAGCTGTCGTAAGAATGCAGAAACAGACAGACACATCTAGGCAATTAATCACAGAGCTTAAACAATTCCAGACAATCCCTGCAGATGCAATATGAAGAGGATAATTCAAAACTAGAACAGAAAATGGAATGCCGATCTGATACAGCTTTGGAATTATACCCTAGGTGCTCAGCCAAATTCCGAGTTAGCCTGGAAGAACATGGTGCGTCCTAAAAGTCTGTCATTTCACTAATCAATTGAAATGAAATGAGAAGAAGAAGATTGTCAATTTTTTTCCAGATACACATATGGGATATTAATAAAAATATATTTTTATTACAAAAATATTAACAGGGAAATATCAGGAAAAAAGACAGCTCTTTAAGTTGATTTTGTTTTTTTTTTTTTTTTTTTTTGCCTTAATAAACTTACTACCTTATCATTATTTTTTTTCCTTAGTTTGTTGCAGACAGGTGTTGACTTCACCTTGCACAAGCATCGTTGTATGGACCGGTATCTAAACCAGGGGTTGGCAAACCTTTTCTGCAAAGGGCTAGACAGTAAATATTTTCTGCTTTATAGGCTACGAGGGCTGTTGCAACTACCCGACACTGCCTCTGAAGCACCACGGTGGGCCTAGGTGACAGGTAAATGAACGGGCATGGCCGTGCTCCAATAAAACTCCATTCATAAAAACACATGGCTTGGGAAGCGGCTGTGGCTCAATCAGTAGGGCTCCCGTTTACCATATGGGAGGACCCGGGTTCGGTTCCCGGGGCCTCCTGGTGAGGGCAGGCCCGCCCGCACGGCGCGGTTGGCTGACCCGGCGAGCACAAGCAGCAAGGGGGGGGGGGATAAATGAATAAATAAATAAAATCTTAAAAAAAAAAAAACACAGCTTGGGGGAGCAGATGTGGCCTTTTGGCAATTGCTTCCTGACCACTGCTCTAAATAATCATATAAGAATCAATCTGCAAATCAGTTAAATGAGTAAAATAATTATAAACATTTTAAAAAGAAGTCCATAGCAACATGGGTAGCCCCTAGCACATCATTGCTTACCTAATTGGATATACTCAGCCACTCTAATTTCCTTTTCTTTCCTTAATCCTAGTTTCCTGATCCCTCCAAATACATATATACACACACACATACACATAAACACATATGTGTATATAAATACAGATATACACACACATACACATAAACACATATGTGTATATAAATACACATATGCGTATGTGTAAAGACACATATACACACATATATGTGCTGATATATATGTGCCCACACCCTATTGCCTCACTTCCAGTGTTTGACGGTGAGATGGGGAGCACCTCTCAAGCCAGCCAGTCCTTGGAAGATTTCTGTAACCTGTTGGTTGGAAAGCTTCAAAGACCAAGCCACAGCTTTGCAGCCCTAAGGACATATTGTTCTTTTAGGCCTAACATCACACACCAGTCCTAGCCATTAAGACGGAAACTAACGTGACCAAAGTTTCATCCAAGTCTTCTGAGAAAAAGGGAGCCTCTAACATCTGAGCTTAAAAGCTGGGTGTCCTTGGCTGACTTGCTCAACTCTCTGAGCTTTATCTGTTTCCTCCATAAAATAGGAACAGCAATATCTTCTAATAGCATTGTTCAAGGATTAAGTGAGAGAACAGAGAATGCACGTGATGGCCTCACACTGTGCACAGTAAGGGTTCAGCAAATGTCAGCTGGAAACAGGGTAGAAGAAACAAATGAGTGAAGACTATGAGCAGCATTTCTAAAACATGGAAGACGACAGTGGCAGTTTTCGTAGTAGCAGCAGCAGCAATCAACGTCAGCTCTCTGACAGACAGACCTGGAGCTCAGTGCTTAGTGTTCATTAGTTCATTCACCCATAGAGTGAGATAAAACAACAAGCAGCTCTAGAAGATATCATCATCCCAGTCTTCTAGATGTAACCCGCCCAGGGTCGCACAGGTGGTAGAGCTGGAGGAAGAACGCAAGCCATTCTGCCTGCAGAGCTTGCGCTCTTTGTTTCTTACATTTGATCAGGTCTCTAAGAGTGACCTTGGGTGGGCTTTTTGAATCTTAAATTTAAACCTCCTAAATCTGCATGCACCCACCTGTTGCCATGGCGATGAATACCATCCAGCTGCCAGATTGTACACTGGACCGGCGGGACAAGCCCCTCGGTGGCAGGTTTCCTCCAAGTTCAGGTTTGGTTTCTTAATATTGCGGCATCTACGCTCTGGCAAAGTTATCAGCTTTCCCTGGAAGACCTTCTCGCTGCATTTCATTTCCCTCTTCCTCACACCTAGACCACAAGTTGCAGAACACTAGGGGCCAAGAAAGGAGCTGTAAGTGTGCAGAGCTCCACAGTCAAGTTCACTGAGCCAATGTGTCCTGACTTAAGCTTGCACATGAAATTCGAGGGATGGGATTATGGAAAGGTCAACCACAGCACATATGGACCTTCAAGATGCAGCAGCCAATGCCCTCATGCTATAGGCCAGAGAATTTGAGTGACTTTCTCAAAGTCACAGAGCTTGTTGGAACCAAAAATCAAAAAGGGACCACTGGCCGGCAGAGCCTATGACATACCACGTGGACGTAAGTGAGAGATAGGCAGTAGGCTGGGAGTCAGGGTCTCTCTGGAGGGTTTATTTGCATCTTCAGGCTTGGAGTTGATCACCTGTGGGTCCAGGACTACCTGATGATTCTCTGAGGCCAGTCACATTGAAAAGGAGCAGAAGAAGCTGAGTGAGAAGGACAGAGTGAGTGATCACTCCCTCTTTCTCCTACTCCACACCTAATTGTCCTGTATTTTTCCCCAGCCTCTTCCTTGGTTGACATATAACCTCATGCTGCATTATGGCAGAAAAGAAAAGAGAAGGATGCAGGTTGATCAAATAAGGATGAGAAAAAAATGTTTTTGTCTTACGTGTGTTAAACAGTATTATGGGATAATGCCTGGGGCTCAAGATGAAGTGAATAAATCAATAAAAATTGGCATGAGTGTTGTGGCAGTTTGACGCTATTGATGAATTCCAAAAAGTAATATTGGATTATGTTTGTAAACTAGTCTTTTCCTCTGGGCATATTAGAGTGTATTGGATTCAGAGGTTTTACTTTTACTTGATTAAATAATGATTAAGGCTTATGATTGGGCCACATCAGTAGGACGTTGCATTCCCACCCCCTTGGAGGGGGGTGGGATTCACAGAGAAACCGCACTGCAGAGAAGGGAGTTTGGAGTTTTAATGGTGGAGCCACGGGGAAGTAAGCACACAGAGGAGCTTGGTCGTGAGGAAGGAGAGAAGGTCCTGGGAAAAGAGACTAGTTGTTCGCCTGATAGTCTACAGCTGGTCTTGTGGAGCGAGGCAAAGCCTAGAGACCCTCATCGTCTAAAGCTGGCCTTGTGGAGATAACACAGCAGCTGAGCCCGGGGAGAGGCAAGCCCCGGGAAGAGAGGAACCCAGGAAGCCCGAACCCTTACAGATGTCGGCGGCCATCTTGCTCCAACACGTGGCAACAGACTTTGGTGAGGGAAGTAACTTACGCTTTATGGCCTGGTAACTGTAAGCTTCTACCCCAAATAAATACACTTTATAAAAACCAACCAATTTCTGGCATTTTGCATCAGCACCCCTATGGCTGACTAATATAAGCGTAAACACTATGAACAATGCAGGATGATGCTTTGCCTCACACTTAAGAACAGCACTGCGAGGGAGGTGCCACTGCTCACTCCATTGCACAGAGGACATAAGGAGGCTTTGCCACATCAAGGGCCTTCCCCAAAGGCATCCAGAGAGTTAATATTTTTAATACCTTGTATTAAAGCAGGGCAAGTCTGAGTCAAGCACAAGCCTTCAGCTGTTAGGCTATGACATCTGAGAAAAAGACTGAGGAGGGGAGAGGTGGACACAATTGTCATGCACTTTAGACAGAGTGAAACGGCAGCCATGGAGCAGATCCAGTGGCTGCTGGAGTAGAAGTCCCTCCTCCACTGGACCTCCCTGCTCCTCAAGAACGTCTCCTGTTCCTTGGCATCTGTCATCCTCCCACCTTGTCTCATGTGTCACTGTTGGTTACTCAGGCTTAGTGCTTTTTCTTAGGTTTTCTGTCTGTGAACACACCCAGTTTCCCAAACCAGGAATCTAGGTGGCATCTTTGCGTCTTCACTTCACCCTATGCCCACGTATGCCCGTAGGTACCAAACTGGTAAACGTGACCTCTTTAGGAGCTCTCAAAGCCATCGTCTCTCTCCATCCCTGTTGCCATGTTCATCTCAATTACTGCAATATCCAGGTCAGGGCCCTTCCTGCCTCTGAGCTTCCCAGATTTGCACTGGTTCTCCTCGCTCTACAATCAAAATCCGTAGAGTAGAAATTGTTCCACTCCTTTATTTGAAATTTCAGTTGGCTCCCCAATATTTGCAGGACATGTCCATAGTTTTCTAGCCTGGCACCTAAGCCCTGATGAAGTTTCCAGCTTCACCATATTCTGTGTTCTTGTCCTATGGAGCGTGCTACACGTCTCCACCATGCCCTGATGGCACAGATAGGCTCTGCCTGGAACAACCCAACCCCTTCTTTGTGTGAGTGCAGCTCACCCCTCAGGCTCATGCTCCTGGTAAAGCTCTTCTGACAAGGATTCCTCCTGTAGTCTGGCTTAGGTGGATCTCAGGTTGTCCCACAGAAACACAGACCTCCATCATAGGCCCCCACGTTCCTATCCCGTGCTTTATGAAGTGTGTACCCCACTGCCCAGACACAAGTCCAACCAGTGTGATGGGTGCTTGATCAATGTTTGATGAAGAAACCAGGAGGGAAGAATGGGAAAATAGCAGACACCTGGTATATGTGCATTAAACGGAAAGAAGCTTGGAGAGTCTGGGTACTGGTGAACAAGCCAAGCATTTCAAGCAATTCAGCAGTAATTCCAAACTCATACCTCACTCCATGAAGAGATGACCCACTGTAGCCGGTTGTTTTTGGTGCAGCGTCCTAGCACACAGCCCTCCTGTGTCTCTGGCTTTGGGATGCTGGCACATAGGCTCTCAGGGAGGCTGTCTGCTGTGGCAGAACTTTTGCACAGGACTTCACGTTTCTTCAGCCCTCGCCCACATGTTTTGGAACACTTGGGAAGAAAATATAAAAGGCTATTTGCATGCTAGTTTCAGCTAATTTTCTTCTGGGTAAGTGCTGAGAACATATTAATGAAGTGTCAGCACGTATATTTTTTCAAACAGCTTTATAATTCACATACCATACAATTCACTCATTTAAAGTAAACAATCCAATGGCTTTTTAGTATATTCACAGATATGTGTAACCATCACAAATCAATTTTAGAATACTTGCATCATATCAAAAAGAAACTCCATACCCTTTAGTTATCGCCATCCTATACCCTCTCCCAGTCCCTGCCATAAGCAACCACTAGTCTACATTCTGTCTCCATAGACTTGCCTATTCTGGACATTTCTTATAAATGAAATCATGTTATATGTGGTCCTTTGTGGTAGCTTGTTTCACTTAGCATGATGTTTTCAAGGTCCATCTATGTTAAATCATGTATCAATACCTCATTCCTTTTATGGCCAAATAATATTTAATTGTATGGATATACCGTGTTTTGTTTATCCATTCTTAGTTGATGGACATTTTGGGTTGTTTCTGACTTTTGACTATTATGAAAATTGTTGCTCCAATTTTATACAAGTCTTTGTGTGGGCATATATTTTCATTTCTCTTGGGTAACCTAGGATTAGAATTGCTGGATCATATGGTAACTCTATGTTTAATCATTTGAGGAACTCCCAGACTGCTTTCCAGAGTAGTTGTACCCACTTACATCCCCACAAAGCAGTGTGTGAGGGTTCAGATTTCTTCACATCCTCATCAACACTTGTTATCTGACTTTTTGATTATAGCTATTCTAATAGGTGTGAAGTAGCATCTCATTGTGGTTTTATTTGCATTTCCCTGATGACTAATGATGTGGTGCATTGATTCATGTGCTTATCAGCCACTTGTATATCTTCCTTGGAGAAATATCTATTCAGATCCCTTATTCATTTTTAATTGGGTTTTTAAATTATTATTATTGAATTCTAAGAGTTTTTATACATAGATACTGCAAACCTACTTTTCATCATTTGAGTAAAATTCCCAAAAATATTCCCTTGTGGCCACAGAAATTCTTCCTCCACCTGAGGTCCAGTTAATACTCTAACTTGCCCGCAATTGGCATTCACCTTCCACCTTCCAAATGCCCAGTGGCTACTGTGTTGCCCCAGGTTTGGAGATACGTTTTATTCAAAGTGGGGTAAAGAGGTTTTCATTTATAACACACATGGTAACAATCCGGAAAATGGTACATGGCTTGTTCATTGGTATAATTTGTGTCTCTCTCTGGCAAAGGCAGAGTTGACCTGGGCACTTGGCTAAAGGGATTTTAGTCTCTCTAACAAGGAGAATAACAACAAATAAATGTATATGTATACACCTAATAGCAGCAACAGACTGTGCATTGATGAAATTAGGGTGAGTAGCCCCAGGTGTTGCCCTTAATTCTGCTGTCTCGGATTGGGCATAGGCTGACCTATGGGTTAAGTTGGGGAAAGCAAATAAGTGCTCAGCAAATGTTTGTGAATCAATTCGTGGAATGCAAATTTCATGATGGGCAAAATCACTCTCCCCCTCTTGCTTTCTTGACCTTCCCAAGAACTGTGTAAAACAGATGAGGCAGCAAATAACCTCCTTGCTTTCAGATGAGTAGCTAAAACCTTGCCTGAGGCCACTTAGAAGGCTTTGGTTCCAGGCCGGGTTTGCCCTCAAGGAACGTGTCCCCTCCCTGGGTTTGAATTACTGTTTTCCTCTTAGGAAGACCAGGCGGGATGTGGTCTTTCTGTCTGGGCTCCTTGTCAATATGCAGACAGCTGGGGCACAGTTCCAAAGCCTTCTCAGAGGCCCATGTAAATTCTCACTCTTCACATTCTTAATGCAGATGGAGAGAGGAAGAGGAGGAGGAGGACGATGATGGTGAGGATGGCAGTGATGATGATACCATAATCAGCAAACCACAGCAGCAGAGAGCATTTAGTTAATGCCTTCTGTGGGATGATGCATGTCTAGCATGAAGTAGGAGCTCATACCACACAATCCTCTAACAATACCAGGAGATAATTGCTATCATCTCGTTTTACAGAAGAGGCAACTGAGAATCAGAGCTTAGGTTTCTCTCCCAAGATGCTCACAAGCTAATAAGTAGAAAAGGAGGGTGTTGAACAATTCAGAGCATGGGCACGAACCACTAAAAATATGGCCACTCGTTCACATGAAAAATTTCCAAATGGTTAATTCTTATTCAAGAGAATTCTCTTTTTGTTTGCATTTTCCCCCCATAATTTCCCATTTCTTTTAAAAGGGTTCTGAAGACCTGGTCTCTAGTGGAATACCAGACTGCAGAAACTAATTCTCAAGGACCCTTTTCATATTAGTCATGAACAAGTTCTCAAAGGATGCCTTTGGTCTTACTAGTCAAATTAAAAAAAAAATTTTTTTAAGTAAAAGAACTAAGCTGTTCTCTCAAGATATTTCCATGTGAAATGGGTAAATGCTTTTTTAAAAAGCTTTTTTAAGGAGAACTAAAGCTCCTTTTCAGAAATCCCATTTGTTCCTGCCCCCCAAGTCTCTCATTTCCCTGTATCCATGCCCACCATAGATATTTGGCTAAAACAGTCCTTTGAATTCTCTCTTTGCAAAGAAAGAGACCATTCTAAACATCACATACTGCTTAGATTTACCCTTTCCTATAAATGAACCTATTCTCTCTCATGTTAAAGTACTCCTCAGCAGGCTTAAAAATACTTTTTCCCACTTTTAGCACTTTTGTTCCCCTAGCAGAGTCATCCTACCATGTCCTAACATTGAAAAGAATAAAAAAAAGAAAAAAAGAAAGAGAGAGAGAGAGAGAGAGAGAAGAAAGAAACAAAGAAAGAAACAAAGAAAGAAGGAAGGAAGGAAGGAAGGAAGGAAGGAAGGAAGGAAGGAAGGAA
>JAKSZT010010873.1:10255109-10413185 GCA_026826555.1 Tolypeutes matacus | reverse complement strand
AAGAAAGGAAGAAAGGAAGAAAGGAAGAAAGGAAGAAAGGAAGAAAGAAAGGAAGAAAGAAAGAAAAGCCTTACTCTGACCTCTGCTAGAGACACAGTAATGGATTGCACAGTTTATCAGAAATCAACACCCTCTATATTGCAATATACTGTAAAGGCAAACACGGCAGAAATGTGGTCAGGGCTGCTGTCTGGCTTGATAGATTAGGTGATGAAACTCCTAGATTTTTCTTTCTTGCTCTTCCCTAAGATTTGTTTGCCATCCATGGCTTAGCAGAGGACGGGCCATCATCTACAAGGGATGCTATAGAGCAGGGTTTCTTACCCTTGGCACTACTGACATTTTGGACCAGGAAATTATTTGTTTTGAAGACCTGTCTTGTGCATTGTAGGATGCTTATCTCTAACCACTAAATGCCAGTAGCACAACTGCCTCAAATTGTGACTATCAAAAATATCTCCGTGCCAGATGCCTTTGGGGGACAAAATCACCCCCAGTGGAGAAGCTCTGCTGAAGAGGGAGAAACTATACCTCTTCCAACTCTGTAACTCGATGCCTTTCACTGAGGGTTTGTGACAATGTCAAGCTTTATGCCAAAGTCTTCTCTGTATTCTTGTAAATCTATCTCTTTCTCTTGGAGCAAGAGTTAAATATCCTATATATGCCTCATTCATTGTACTTCTACTTTCTATTTGCTTTGGAGAATTCAGTTGCCAGTTCTGTTAATCCTCTCCACACTCCAATCCTTTCTAGGTGCACTCACTTTTCTAGCCTAGGTGGCCACCCTACTCTAATTTCTGAACCTCTAACAAATATTCAAAACGTGGTGTCCAGGGTGCCCATTCTTCTGCTTGGTTAAGAATCACTAGAAAGCTAGTTAAAATGCAGATTCTCAGGCACCATCACATTCACCCAGTGTTATTCCCACAAAGGTGTGAAGATGCAAGAGGTTCTTAGGGAACAAAAACACCCTTATATTTTTGCTGCCTTCTTCTTCCATTGGGAAGGAGAACAATGATTCCAAGTCTTTCCAAGTTACCTGAGACCAGGGTCCAAAGCTCCATTTTGGAGGGCAGGCCTGCTTGTTGCAGACTTGAACCTGAGTGGGCGTGCTCACTGGGCAGAGAGAATGCAGCACCGCTTCCTCCTTTTGGAAGGGCTTCTTCTGGACACACTGGATCTTCCGGCTCTGCTGGCCGCCTGCACAGGATCTGCTGCACACACTCCATTCGCCTGGCATCCAACTTTCAGTGAAACAAAAAATGACTTTCAGTGAAGCTGAGACTTAGGATCATCACTTCAAATGCAATTACTGTGAGAGATTAACCACCCAATGAGAGCCTTAGATCAACTTTAGAACCAATGAGGGTAATCCACACTACTTATGCTTTTATAGATTTTGAAGCCTACAATAATGTGTTTGAGATACAGAGAATCTCATTTAATCACTACAAGGTTCTAGGGAAAAGTACATGTTACCCTCTGCCTCAGATGAAACAGGCCTCATTGTAACTTCTGAGCCATTCATTCATTCATTCATTCAGCACATTTATTGGGATCTTAACTATGTGTCAGGGCCAATCTGAGACATTAGGGATGGAAAAATAAATGAGGCATTGTTCTTTCCATTAAGGAGTTTACAGCGCAGTGAAGAGAAGGGTCTGTGAACAAATAAAGAAAATACTTTCTGACAAGTGCCTCAATAGAAGTTACTACAAAGTACAATAACAAGATTAATGGAAGAGTGATCAACCCTACCCAGAGAGAGAAACTGTGTGTGCGTGCACACACACAGGAAAGAGGGACACAATCAAAGGATATTTCTAAGTAATTAGCTACCCAAAGGATATTTCTAAGTAATTAGTAATTTCTGGTTAGTTTTAAAATTTAGGGTGGTTAGAAATCTAACATTGTGTTTTTTATTTAAAGTGTGCCAAATCATTTTTTTTTTCTCAGCTATCTGATACTTGGTATATATTTGAATGGCAATTAACAGAAACTTTTAGTCCTTTTCAATAAATATTTTTGATGATTAATTGAAATTATATGATTTAAATGACTAGCATAAAGGAGATATACTATGATTGTTACATGTTTGAGTCATAGCAGTGATGTCTAAAAATGTTGTTTATAAATATTCTGAGTATCATATTAGAAAATAAAATATCAATATGGCCAAAGTGTATTTTTGTTGTATCTTGGCATTTCTGTCATCTTTCCTAGCATGCCTGAAATTTTTTCCTCTGGTTTCCCCCAGCAGTCTGATGTACGAATTAAAGTCTTTTGTCGAGAGGATTGATCACATAAATTCTACAATTAGATGTGTTCTAAAATACTGAATAACCCATATTATCCTGCATAAAGATAGATGTCAAATAGAATAATTATGCATACTTTTCAACAACTTGTATCTTACAATAAGATGTACAAGAAAACATCTATATATTATTATAGAATTATTAGTTTCAACATTTGCCTATGAAAAGAACATTTTTGTTCTACCAAACTCAAGTTTCTTACTTTTATGTGACAAATATGAGGAGTTGTGAAAGTACTAGAAAGAGATTTTCCACATGACACGCATGGTCCCCCACATTTGGGTCCAAAGTAACCCTCACCCCGCTTCGTCCATCAAGCCTGACCTCAAAGTCCAGACTACTACATGATCCTTGGCAGAGTTGATTACTCCATAATTTTTATCCATTACTGCTTTTTTTTGGTACATAAAATTTTATAGCATGTATCAAACTGCATCTCAATTATTATTTACACATCCATCTCTTCCACTGGACTGTGAGCTCTTTGATGATGGAAATGACATGACGGTCATCTCTGTATCCTGTTCTTTACTCAGGGCCTGGCACACACAAGTGCGTGTGACACAGATGTTACATGAAAAAATACCAGGGTTGCTCAGATGAATGCCTTTGTCCTTAGAGTGCTAACAGTCTTAGATCTATCTTTTTAGTATATTCCTGGGGAAGAATAGTCCTTAAAGTATCCCATTCTTTCAGCAGAAAATGCTGAGATCACAGAGTGGAAAAGCAGGGGAGGGAGCAGCGGGGCCTTCCCACCTCACCAGGCCCACTCTGCAGAGTCACTAGGAGGGGTTGCTCTGCTTTCAAATAGTTAATTCGTTATTGCATGTAGTCATCAGGGAGTGTTAGGAGCTGGGCAGGACCTAGGCCTTCTCCCTGTCCATGGATACATATATGGATGGGCTCCCTTTCTTTGGATGACTGGGAAAACCAACGATGAGGAGGGTCAAAATCCAAAAACATCTGTTTGCCATTCAAGTGTACTGACTAGCTCTACATCTACATAAGTACACCCACATCCACACCACTTAAAAGAGAGATTGCCCCACAGGTCAATAACACTAGTCTGGTAATTGTGTCCTAGAGCCACTGGATGCTTCTTAGAGCCAGACGTACTGGCTTAGCAAAATGGGAAAATCCTTGGAAGCCCCCCAAATTTCTCTCTCCTCTTTGTGTTCAGGATATAGCTGGTTCTAGGCTCTAGGAGAAGAACTGGACTGACAATTAGGCATATGAAACTGGTGGACAGCTGAAACACCAAGCAATTATAACAAATGAACTACTATTTACAAGGAAAAAAAATACTTGTATGCATATATAAAGTTTGTTCAATATGATTGTATAACCACAAACCAAACACTACTTATTAAGATGATCTGAAACATTGGTGAACAAAACATTGCTTTAGAACTCTGTCAATTCTATATAAATATATTTGGCAGAAGATAAATCACATAATAAGAGTCTCCATTTGGCTGGGAAGATTACTTAAATTAGTGTTCAAACTATAGTGTGGCTAAAATCAATCCAGAAATAAACCAACTTAGCTCCCCATAGGGTATCATCATCAGAAATGGAATCACCACTTGGCCTTTATCTCATTCTTTTTATTTTGTGTCATGCTACTGTGTAATTTGCATTTTGGGTTTTATGGTCTGTATACTATTATGATTTAAAAATTCTTAGATGATATGTAAAAGTTAAGTATGCAACCACATGTAAACTAAACTAATATAGGATTCTGTTCTATTTAAATATCTGCCTGACCTAGTTCAGAGAAAAGGCTTCTATATCCAGAGGTTAAAAAAAACAAAAAACACACACCACTCAGAACTGTGTGGGAGAGAGTGTGGTCTACGATGTGAACTGTGGTCTATGGTTGGTGGCAAGGCCCCAGGATGTATAAGTACATTGAGGGTGGTGGGCCACACTTGTGGGAGATGTTTGTGTGGGATGTGGTGGGAGGTGTGGGAGGTGGGCAACATGGGAATCCCAGGGGGTTCTGTGTAATATTTTCGGTAATCTAAGCACCTCTTAAAATATATATATATATATATATATAAATAACATTTTTGTAAGCAAATGCACATATATGCATATAAATTTTATATCATTTTACAAATAAAAAAAATAAAAAATAAAATAAAAAAACAAACAAACAAAAAAGACACCTTCATGCCCTCCCAAGATTGATTTTGAATAGCCAATGTGAAAGTAAGTAGAACAAATTTGTCTTTTTCAGCCCCTATATTTTAACCTCAACCATCCTCTTTCTTCCACTACATTTTTGGGCACAGCGTCTGTCTTTGAATCACTTTTGACACTTGATTGAAGAATTGGCAGTGGGCTCTTATCCCATGCCAACAATAAAGACATTCAAGTACAAATACAACCAGAAAGACATTTCCAGATGACTTACTAGGCAGGGCAAGAGAAAGCATTGCAGATTTTGGGTTCAGTTGCTGGCTTGGCTTTTGCATCGCAGAATGAGGAATTGACTTGAGTATTTTCCTCTCGTAAACAAATGGCCTTTACACTTATGTAGCCTAGTAAGACATCAAAAGTTACAAAGTGAAAATTATAGATAGCCAATTCAGTTTGGTTTCTAAGTTTAGCTTCTGATTTACCAATTTCTGATTTTTTTATTTGAGATACAGAATCCAAATATTTTTAAAAACAGTTCCTTTTGGTAAGATCTGCAACTAATTTAAATTCTAGTTTTCCCCAAGATAATAGTTTTCATATTCAAACAATTAATTCACTATTTTTGTGACAAATATGACATTTTAATGTGTAGCTTCTTAGTTTGCAAGACTGATAGGGATTCTAGGACCATATCATATTTAAAACCTTCTGAAAATAAAGAAGCAATAAAGGGAAACATCCCAGCAAGTCCTATCTCAAGTTGTATACCTCTAATGTACAATGTTCTTCAAATGTAATACCTATTGATTTCAATGGGGAAAAAAAAAAAAGAAAACCATTGGTGGATAATGTGCTTTTTCATGAAGCATCTTCTACTTCCCTAAGAATATGATGCAAATGTGAACAAAAAGTTGAACTCACTGAATAGTATATATTTATACACCTCAGCTAGGACTCTGGATTTTTCTTTTAATTAACTTTTAGTGGCAACTCACTGTTTTCAGTGTTCAGTCATGACTTCTCATCAGAAAAATAAAATTTTTGTGAATAAATGTACTTAAAACTCCCCAATAGAAATGATGCCTTCTCTTTGGATTGTGTTTATTTATATTTACATGATATTTTTCCTTAACAGAATCCGAGGAACAACGAAAAGTCACTCCTGCTTTAAAGAATTAGCAGTCAGTCCAGTTCCTTGGGTTGGAAGCAGATTTATTTTCAGGGGGCACTTACCAAAACCACATTAGGATTCCCCCAAATAAATAATTAACTCCTGGAGAACTTACTCATTCAGACTCTTCTTCTCATAACCTAGAACTTGCTACAGTCTATGAGTCACGTGAACGGATTGCTAAATATTGGCAATGGGGTGGGGGGAATCCCATACAGCATTGCTTCTGCATCCTCCCCTTGGTTGAATTTATTTATTTTAAGTGGAAAAGGAATCCAATCTCTCTACTTCCCAAGGAACTGTGTTCTTGGATCCAGGTGCTCTTCCTGGAATACCAGGAAGTTATTGGAAACGTTCTTAAAGAACATTTGATATATGAAAAATCTCTCACAATCTAACACTCTACATAAAAATACATCCATATAATAATTTCTGTTCAGTAAAAAATAATACAAACTGATAGTTGTGGTATGTGTCTGAGTATGTCAAGCACGCATGTGGGTTTACGTGTACATAGGAAAAAGAAGAGAGTGATGTGGCCCGAAGTATTTACATTGGCTATTGCTGATTAATGAATTATGGGGAATTATTTTTCTTCTTTACAGCATATTTCTTTTAAAATATTTATTAATGCAAATGTACTATCTTCATAATTATCTAAATTGTTTTTAGAAAGAAATATTTCCTCATACTTTGCTAATCAGAAGAGTCGCATGAAAAATAGGCTTTAATGGACGTTGAACACCTTCATTTCCTGCACGTCTGCTCTGTCCTTGGTTCCAAGGGACCCTGTTTTGCTCAGCGGGGAAGGAGCCGGGAGGGAGACCCACCGTTGCCAGGAGCTCTGACTTTGAGGGAATGAGTGATGAACCTTCATGTTTTGGCTTCATGGACCCATTTCTGGGCTATTGATCTTCCTCCCATGGGGGCCAAGGGTGACAAAAGATTGATTTACCCATAAATGAGTGGCATTTTGGGCATCTAAAGAAGATGGTTTCCTTCTCCTCACTGAGTGGATGGTGGTGGTTCTTCCTTCCACGTGAAGGTTATCTGTAAGAGCTAATCCCCTTCCCTACGGGACGTTGCTGACCTTACCCTGAGGGGTGGAATGACACAAGGTCCATGTTTCAGACAGCCCTCTTAAGTGGCCCTGCATGGGTTCTCACTTGTCCTGACCTTCCCTTCTATATATCCCAGTGGGAGGCTTGTAAGAACAGAAAAGTCGTGATTAGGGGGAAAACCCTGTAAACTGAAAATTTAAAGATAGCATACAAAGCTATATTTAAAAATATATACACACATATGTACACTTATACAAATATATGTAAAACATAAATATAATACATAGATTTCCCTATAAGTTTTAGATATGTAACTCTTAAGCCCATGTTGTGAATGATTTGAGTTTTGTGAGAACTGGTTCCTTTCTACATAGGAAAATCCTCAAATAGTACCACACTATTTATTCTTCATAGTAACGGTTCCCGTAAAAGACTGTTCTTCTGTTGCTCATTTAAATCTCATAATGTTAAAGAGGTCTGCACTGAAAGAACATGTTTTAGGAAGAGACAGACTTGGAAGATGGAATCAGGAGCGTCAACTACCTCCACCACAGGAGACGGAGCAGTCCGACCGTATTGTATTCCAGGAGTAGATGTGTCTTTTTGTGGCTGTCTGAGTTCCATTCATGACTTTGGGAAGTGCATACTTCCAAGCTATCCCTGGATTTTTGCCTTGCATCAGAATCTGGACAGTGTAAGATAAAAATCAGAGATCAACATACAGGTCAGACCCTGGAATTCCAGAAATCTCACTGAACATTTTCAAGTTATTTGTATGACATTTTGACCTTAAAGTTGGTTCACTTCATTGTTCTTATGTATGTTTTATGTTGATTTAAAATTTTCCCATGACACTTTACATACCTTCATATCATCAAAACTATGATTTAGATAGAAGCTTAACTGGGAAACTTAACTTTACATTTGCCACAAACCTACAACCCTCAATTGTAGGTACACACATTAACAAAGTAAAAAAGTTACATTATATTGAAAGAAGGAAGGTTATTTTGTTGGGTATCAACCCTCAAATTTAATTAGAAAGCCTAGCATGGCACTTGTGCACAGTGGTGCTTCACAGATATTTGTTTGAAACTGAACCTAGGTAAATACATTTTTAGGATACATCTTGGGTCACAATTTACAATCCCTCTCCTGGGAGCCTGTAGATGCTGGGCACAGAAGAAGCACTCCAAAACCCATAAAATACTCTCCACTTTATCATGAGCTTTGGAATCCAAAAGGATTTTTAGAAAGATTTCCAAAGAGAGTTTGTCTGTTAACTGTGCCCTAGGATGAGCACATAAGAAAAAAAAAAAAAAGAAATATGATAAGAAGGAAGGTTGGTATTATATGTACTAGAAAGGGTTTAACCACAGTAGGGTACAGGACTCTGGATAAATCTGGCTCTTTAAGGCCTGGCTTCTAAAAGAAGAGCAAACATCTACTGGGCCCTTTGCAGGTGCCAGGCTCTCTGCTGGGCGCGTCTGATGCATTACCTCAAAACATTTCTCTAACAATTCTCTAAGGTAGCCTTTTTTTTTTTTCCGCCCCCATTGGAAAAAACTGGGGAAAGATAACTTGTACAAAGTCACACAGCTGCCTAGGGAATGGGTTTAAAACAGAACTTGGGACCTCTGCCCAAACCGTGCCTAAATATGGCAGTGTACCACTGTGGTGTTGGTGTGGGAAAACCCAGTTGATTTACCCTCCGTCCTGGTCCTCTTTTCTGACCTACCCTCTTTTTTCCCCCAAGCTTAAAGCATGTTTTCAAATAGCTGGTTCCCTCTCTCCTCATGAGTCTTGTGGAAAATTCTTCACCACCAAAATCGGGCATTCGTGTCCAAGAGGCAAAGCAAATATCCAGTTCACCGTAAAGCCCCTGGCTCTATCTCCGCCTGGAGGGACAGCACCCCAGTTAAAGTTGGGTGGATGGCAGCTGTCTAAGGACTTGCATTATATTACTCCATTCCTGAAGGTGCTGCAAAATGGTTTCCACTTTGATTTTAGCTAAAATGTCTCTGGGAACACTATGGCTTCCTCCGTGGACCCCGTTTTGTTGTATAACAAAACAAATCTTGGTGCCTTCCAGAAATGACAAAATGTTAACAGATGAGTCTGTCCCTCCTCCCCCATCTCAAAATGAAACAGGGAGCACCATTAAAATGTACAAATGCCAAATTCTCATTAGTCATCAATGCAGATATCAAAACCAAGGGCTTATGGTTCTTTTGGTTTTGAAGATTTTTCTAGTGTTTGCTTCTCTTATTTTTGCAGCTAAGTCATAACTGCTGTTCTTGGAATCATGTTAAATTTAAAGTAACATTTTCTGTAGGTTGAATAAATAGTATGCTTTCCTTATTTGGAATTTTTGTAGTGTTTCTGTTAATTCTGATATTAAGTAAACATAAAAACTTCAGAGTTTTAGTTGTTATCAAACTACGATTTTGAAAGAAGTTATACTTTCAGAAGACCGTCTTGATGCTCATTGCTATTTCAGCTCATTTTCTCTGTCAATTAAAAGTAGCATTTCAAATATAACAGTTTTGGTGGTTATTTTCTTTGTGGAACAGAAACGTAGACCTCTTGTAGGGGAGAAAATAATGTAGTGTTCCACATTTTCATTCTGGCAGTAAAACACGAGTGAAATGTCTAAGTATGACGGTGACCAAGGCGCTCATGGCAGGCTGATTACCATGCAGTGGAGTTGCAGCACACGTTTGTAGCAGAGACAAAATCCAGGGAAAACGCTACAGAGAAAGAAATGCATTTATTCATCTCCACTTCCCAGCACCACCCCATTCCCTCATTCAAACCAGACCCTGGCTTCTGCTGCCACAGCAGAAAGCCATCCTCGGAGGAAACCCAAAGAACCTCAGCAGGAAAGTCAGCTATCGGCCATTTAAAATATAGTCTACTTTCACCTTTGATACAGATTCTAGAACCTAAGTCATACATGACATGTGTTTCTACATTTTAAAATGTTTTTTTGTGAACAGCAGGGTGCATTAAAAAAAAAGAAAATTAGATTGTGAAGATAAAAGTACCATAACTATTAAACAAAACAATCAAGATGTCAGCTTTCCCCAGGCTGCCATTAAAGCCAACCATAAGAAATTATCAATGTTACCAACCAGAAGGGAACGTACACAATCTCCACTGCCAAACCTGTACTTGCACTTGACCCCATGTATGCCTCTTCCATTTCCGGCTCCTGTCAAGTCCAGGTCTTCCACCTACGCTGGCTTCCATCTGCCCTCACTGATGCAAGATATCTCTACTATAGCCGACTCCTCTCCTCAGCCTTATGGGAATTTTCCCTGTAGATTGGATCAGCTCCACCAATATCCGAACATGTTATTGTATCTCTCATCTTAAGGAAAAAATAGCTTAACAACACACATCCCTCCAGCTAATGTCCCATTTCTCTGCTTCCCTTTTGAGCAAAAAGCTCTCTAAAGAGTTGCCTTTACTCTCTGGCAAGGGCACACTGTGATATCTAATAGTTAGTGGTCATTTATAGTTAGTCATTTCCTCTTTTCTGGGCCACCAAAAACTTATTCTCAGGAAGCAGATGTGGCTCAAGCAATTGGGCTCCCGTCTGCCATATGAGGGGTCCAGGGTTCAATTCTTGGGGCCTCCTGGTGAAAAGCAAGCTGACATGTGTGGCGAGCTGACCCGAGCAGGTGAGCTGGCCCACGCGGAGTGCTGGCCCATGCGGAGAGCTGGTGTAGCAAGATGATGCAACAAAAAGAGACACAGAAGAGAGACAGTGAGACACACAGCAGACCAAGCTGCTGAGGTGGCACAAGGAGATTGAGCAGGCTCTCTCCACTCTGGACGGTCCTGGGATTGGCTCCCAGTGCATCCTGGGGAGAAGCCAAGCAGGCACAACACACAGTGAATGGACAGAGAGAGCAGACAGTGAGCCCCCAAAACAATGGGGGGTATAAATAAATAAAATCTTAAAAAAAACACAACTTATTCTCCTGGTTGTTTTTCTATCTCACTGGTCTTCATTTCTAGTCTCTTCTGTTGGATCCTCCTCATCTCCTAACTACTCAATGCCAAAATGACCTAAACTCAGACCTTCAACCTCTTCTCTTTTTTATAGCTCCCTCCCCAGATGATCTCATCCAGTCCTATGGGTTTAAGTACAATCTACATGTTGACCACTCCCAGAAGAGTAACCTGACATCAGTGCTTTCCAATGGAACTTTCTGCAATGATGATATAATGTAACAATCTTGTTATTCCATATGGTAGCCACAACTCACATGTGGCTATCAAGCACTTGCAGTGTGCTAGGAACCTAAACTTTAATTTAATTAAAATTTAAACTTTACCGTGCATGACTAGTGGCTACCATATTGGACATCACAGTCAGACATGAAACCCATCCTCTGACCTCCATATTGACATATTCGACTGCCTACTCAGCATCTCCACTTGAATCTTTAAAACGAATATCAACATCCAACACTGAACTTGTGATTCTTCTCCCTGTACCCTGAAAAGTTGCTCTTCCCCAAACCTTCCCTATTTCATGAAATAGCAAACTATCCATCTAATTGTTCAGGCCAAAATAAAAAGTTGGACCGCCCTGGTCTCTTCTCTTTTTCTCACACCCCACATCTAACAGATAGGAAATGGCGTTCTATTCACTTTTCATATATTGCAAGTCTAGCCACCTCTCACCACTTCCATGCTCATGCTGCCACCCTGGGCAAAGGCATCATGATCTCTTTTCTGATTTTCATGGTCAAGGCTCTGAAAAAGATGTTGTAAGAAGGAGGAGAAGTAATGTTCTCCAGTGGAGGAGATGAGACAGGTCTACACACAAAACAGTACAGTGAAAGCTACTTAAGAGATTAAAAACAAAGTCCTATATAGCACCTGCAAAGGGAAATCAAATGCTACAATGAAGTGGAAACAAACCACTAACCTACCCAAAGAAGCTTTGTAGTTATTTAATTAATGAAGTATTTTGGTGATGGTTATGGCAGAGAAGATACAACACAACAAAAGAGAACTTTGACAAATTTCTATTTCCCACAAAGGGTCAAACTGTTACATTGAGTTTCCCATCTCCTCTTCTCCCATAATTTATATGAAAATGTGTAAAGACCCTCAGAAAAGTAAAATCCTTGTGTTAGAAATAAGAATAGCACTAGGGAAGCGGCTGTGGCTCAATCAGTAGGGCTCCTGTTTACCATATGGGAGGCCCCGGGTTCAGTCCCCGGGGCCTCCCGGTGAAGGCAAGCCCGCCCGCACGGCGTGGTTAGCTGACCCAGTGAGCACAAGCAGCAAGGGTGGGGATAAATGAATAAATAAATAAAATCTTAAAAAAAAAAAAAAAAAAAGAATAGCACTAAACAGGATATTTAGTAGCAATAAAAGGACTAATCCATCTCATGTTATCAGAATAAGAAATTTACTTATTCTAGCAAAAGTAAGAAGAGAAATAATACAATTTATTGTAAATGTTCACTGGAATACACAACTTTGATTACTAACTCATAAAATACATAGTAGCTGGCTATTTTTTGTGTTGCTATTAGTTTTATAGCCAATGGATAGGGAATATTGTTTATATTTTATTTGTTGAACATATTAATGGAGTCGAAGAATGAGTAAATGAACTTAAAAAACCTCTTTCCCTATAAAAATAAAATGCCTATGTAGCTACAAGTTCACATGGAGATTGTACATGTAATCACACAGGCTGAAAAACGACATATGCATAAACCAGCAGAAAGGTCACTTAAGAATTTTTTAATATTCGTTCATTAAGTCCTCTTCAAGATTATATCTAAACAAAAGGCCACAAGACTAACTGTATAAAAGATGAGCATATTCTAATTAAAACATTTGCTTCTCAGTGTTAATTAGGGTATCCTCTACCTTTTTCTTCATCCTATAACGAGGAGACACGTGGCCAAGAACAGAATACATGGCAGTGACCTTCTCTCTTACTGTCTGATGCCCGTGCAGAGTCAATTCTTTGGGAACAGACTACCCACCCCACTAAGAGAATCTCTGTAGGCCTCTGCTTCACCCCTATTCTCAAAGAGCCTCAATTTTGTTAAAGAAATCAGTCCCGCCCTCAGCTATGGCTACATAATTTGCGAGATCCAGTGCAAAATGAAAAGGCAAAGCCCTTTTAAAAAATTATGAAGAATTTCGAGACAGCAACAGTAGAGCATTCAACCAAACACACGATCCTCTGAGCCTGAGGCCCTCTGGGCCTGTAGACCCCAGGCCTGTGAAACCTTAAGGGCCAGCTTTTCTTTTTTTTTAAATTTATTTATTCATTTATCCCCCCCCTGCTGCTTGTGCTCGCCGGGTCAGCCAACCACGCCGTGCGGGCGGGCCTGCCTTCACCAGGAGGCCCCGGGAACCGAACCCGGGGCCCCCCATATGGTAAACGGGAGCCCCACTGATTGAGCCACAGCCGCTTCCCAAGGGCCAGCTTTTCTTGCCTGGATCAATCTTAAGACACAATTTTGAAAAATTCCCTAATGACCCTGTGGTCTACCAGTGACTTCTCCCTCTCTTCCTCAGCGGGGATGGTAGCCTCCATGTGGTGGCTTGTTGATACCGAATACCTCAGGGCAACTCTGACCGCAGTCTCACCCATACGAAGCTGGGAGGCAGAAGGGCTTAGGGGACATGTGCCTGTAACTGCACAGCTAAGATCCTAACTGCCCCTAAGAAAGCTGGGAGCACAGCAGGGACAACATGTAAGTTGCAAATGATAATTCCCATCACTCACATCTATTTTAAAACACTGCCCGTGACCTTGCCAAGAGAAGTCAACTGCTTATTTCAGCACTAGTGAAGAACACAAAGCCCTCCCAGGACATGGGAACAACACACGATGGGAGGGCAAAACCCCCGCCCCAAACTGCAAAGCATCACTGTAAACCTGCTCCTGCACTCCCACGCTGCACGTCAGACTGTAGAGCCGGGCTGTTAAATGCACACGTTTGGAAAGAACGCCAGTGAGTCAGTCTACTCACCTGGACGTGGTCCAGAGAATTTTCCAGCCAACTGGCATTTGGTCTCTAATTTACAGCTGGCAAGCAACCTCCTTAAACGTTTCCAGGTCCTCAGTAGAACTGCTTAACGTCCACCTTTAACACACTATCCACCTGACTTCAGGCACAGCACTCCGCAGCTCTGACCGCAGGGTGCAGAGTTATAAAATTTACAGCCTCTTAAGTTTGAAAACCACAGAGGCGGCTGGAATCTACCGACTGCCTTCTGAAGGAAGGGGATGCATGTTCTGCTTAGGGTACACCAAGTTAAAACACGGGACAAACTGGACATTCTGGGGTGCATAACTTTCTTTTGTTTCTACCTTTCATCTGTAATGTTAAAACTATAAATTCCTTCAACTAGTCTTATACTTGCTTCATTATTTGAAGCTTTTTTTTTTTGAAGGATAATGTCCTAATTTTCCCATGGAAATCAGAGTTATGAACAGGTTTTAAAGCCTGGATTTTATTAAATGCATGATAGGAAATAGGTTTCTTGTCCTCAATAAGATTGATTTAAAAATAATAATAGCAACCATACTGAAAGCTTATTGTGTGGAAGGCAGAGCATTTCACATGCACATCTCATTTAAAATTGCGAAGAACATTATGAGGAAAGCACAGGGCAATTCCTATGCAAACAAATATGCAAGGGCACATAGCTAGTAAGTGGTAGAGCTGCAACTCAAGTCTCTGGTATTGTCTGACTCTAAAACCTGAGTTCTTAACCTCCTGCAACACTGTCTTTTAAGCCCTGAAACACGAAGTCTAGGACTCTAATTTGAAGTCCTAAAAATTGTATTAACTGTCGAAAAGATTCTATCACTGTGACTCAACAGCACGTGGGTTTGGAGGTCAACATTTTATATCTTGAACATGCTGGTATCTGACTCAAGTATATATGATTTTTAAATTTCCTCAATTTATTTTCCTCGTGGGCTTGTTTAAATTTTTATTTAACCATTGTTTTAAAAATTGAAACAAACACACCCTATAGAGTGGCCCTTCCCAGTGAATCATGAATTGAATATCAGGTGTTGACTAATGCTCAGGGAGGGGATAATTTTGGGGTGCAGGTCGCCACAGCTTGGGGAGCCCTTGTGATGTTAAAATGCCACCAGTTTCTTTGCCTTTTTTCCTGTTTGCTTCCAAGCTTGAGGAGCATGATTGCACATCATCACTGCTATGACATGGCAGTGAGTTGGAGTGGACGAGAGACAGTAACACAAACACCCTGACCAGGACCTTGGGCACACGTGGGCAAGGCAGCTTCAGAGGTGTGAGCTGAGCCTCACCACAGTTCTTTCCCAGCTCCTTGATATTCCTCCGAGTTTAGGGATGAGAAATAAAGAGTATGCTCTGACCCATCACAAAAGTATTTGCCGTGAGCCTGAACTTCAAATGGCCACCTCTAGATAAATGATGTGCCATCTCAAAAGTACCTCTGAATTGTGCTCTCCAGTGTGATTTTTGTATCATCTGTTCAGCATTAACTCTCCATTACCTCTTTGCCTCTTTTGTATTTTGTGTCTTCACTCAGCCCATGCTACTTGGCTCTAATCTCCTTTCGCTCACACTGATTCTATCCCAAGGCACATCTTTACTCATTTCAGCCCCTCTCCCACAGGGACAAGTCAGTCAGCAGGGTCACAAGGAAGGAGCTAGATGAGAAGGTAATAGTCTGTCAGCAGTACTCACACACTGTCATCTCATTGATCAATGTGCCCATCCACCTGGTCCCCCACCATCCCATCATCTCCTTTTGGCAAAGAGTGGAGGAAGCTGTTCACTATAGTAATTTTCTTTAGATGTCTTCTCCTGCTTGAATCTGGCCAGTGGCTCACAGAATTCTCACTTACTGTCATTACAAAGGCTGCTGCTGCATTTGTCAGCTTCCAGATTCTCCCACAGATAACTAATAAACAGGATTGGGCTTTCAAAGAGCTAAACTCCCCCTTGTGCTACTCAACAAAGAGGGGGAAACTTTAACATAAAGGGGAGCCTTTTGTTTTTAAGGTTTTTTAAGGAAGAGTGTTGTAAAAACACAGGAGATCGTATTTCAGTAATAGAACCACCACCTGTGTTATCATGTCAGCCTGAATCACTGTTTATCTGACAGGGATGAAGTTACTTTATAATGAAACACTCATGATGAATTTCCTCACCTCCACTGCAATAGCATGACAGCTTGATAGAGAATATGACTTGTTAGTGTGGGTAAGTGTGTGGCGGGGGGAGAGGGAGAGGAATCAAGAAAGCTCATCTTCAATCACTTTTAAAAAATGTGGCATCTCTAAGCAGACACTTCAGCTAACTGAAAAATAAGAATTTCTGCGTTTTTAATCCTTATTGCCAAAGCCTCCTAAAATTGTATATGAAACAGGCCTTTTCCACAGTGCTTAAACAAAGAACAATGTCAGTGACCTGAAATTACCTATATCTAAGTCTCAGGATGGAAAAACGTTAAGTTTCAACTATATTCAAAAAGCTCAGCATGTCTACTTCAGATGAAATAACTGTTTTTCCTCAAAGTCATGCATAAAATTCAACTATGATTCTCACTTTTCACATTTCTACCACTTCAAAATTTAATTCCTTAACACACACACACACACACACTTTACATTTAGCTATTTGGGGTACAGGATTAACAGACTTTTTCTTTGTGTTCCCAAACCCAATAAAACAAAAATAACGCAGAGGCCTACATATAATTTCCTAAAGACTACGGAAATACAAGTGTGCCTTTCAACTCAACAGCTTTCAGATGACTATAAGTACAGTAAGTCAATGAGAGAGTCCTTCAAGTTCATGCCAGATTTTGGTTGTGGGGAATAAATGGAACAAAATAAGTATGTAGAAATTATCTAGTTTTATAATATCTGTATCTGTAGTGACTCAAAGTGTGATTGCCAAATCCATATTTATTTCTCATTGTGCTAGGATATGCATGCGCATGAGTATTTTCCCCTCCTGGGCAAGTAGAAATATGATACATAATAAAAACTAGCTCCTTTTCTCTTGAGTCATTTGCATGTATATGTATGTATATATTTCAAAATAAAAACTTGATTGATGAACTTAAATAATACCTAAAAAATTTAAGACCTAAAACAATCATATAAATCCTTGATTACCCTGAGGAACTTCTCTTGGCCAGTGAGGAAATCAGTGGAGACCAGCATTGTTTAATTTGACATCCACCTGCTGCAAATGTTGAAATCATCTCAAGCCAGAGCGCCAAAGAGAATGAATATATATAACAGAGACTGCATTTTAAAATTGTGCTGGCACATGACTCAATGATAAAAATGAAGGTCTGTTTTCCATTTAGCTTAAACTTTGAGCTTCCTTAGGAAGACATTCTATAAAATTTTGACATATAAAAATAACCAGAAGCAGAAGTCATTTTTATTTGGTGTCAGACTATGCACTTATTTCTTCAGGTTAACTGACAGCAGTCAAATAGCCCCAGGATTGCATTGCACTGCGTCATGCTAGAAAACACCGAGAATTAAGTGGAAATATCTGGTAAACCCACCACCCTAGGAGAGCAATTTGCTTCTCTTCCAGATTGAGTGAACTCGGCTGTGAACTAACTTAACTGGTCAGTGACTTCCAATGTGTAAATTATTCACTTTGGGAAAGGCAAGCATTTTAGGAAGCATATTGATTCCTCAAATGCAATTTAGGAGATCAAATTTCAATACCCTAAATGCTGGCCTCTGTACTTAATTTTAGAGTCCTAAGACCAGTCCTAAGAGAATGATTGAATCCAGTGGTTTATACCATGTGCACTGCAGAAGGCTAGAGTTCTTCAGAGTACTACTTCAGATTATGGCTGTGATTTGGGGAGAGAAAGGGTGAAATGGGATGATGAGGGGGCTGGTCACTGGGCCCTTTGCTCCTGACCTCGGTCAGAGCAGTTCTCCTTTCATCAGTTTTATTTACCACCCCCACTTTAAAAATGAATGAATGAATGTCATCATTGGGCGCCATTCATCCAACAAATATTTTCTAGCACCTATGATGTCCCAAACATTATGCCAGTTTTAGAAGATACAAAGATGAAAAGTCACAGGTTTGATGATAAAGGATTTCAGGTGCTATAAAAGTGCTTCACGACAGTGCTATAAAACATAGTGGGAGGCATTAGTTCAGTCTGGAGAAATCATTTCCCAAATAAGGAAATGGGAACCCAGGTAGTTTAAGTGACTTGTCCAGAGTTAGTTAGTAGCAGAGCAACCCATATCACCAACTATCTCTGCAGATCCTCCCTGTTCTAACCCATGTTGCCTCTGAGAAACAGCAACAGAAAAATGGGCTCCATATACCAAAACTTGCTCTTTACAGTTTTAAAGACCTGAGACTATAAAGTTTTGGTGACACAGTTTATGCCTTAACAATTTATGTATTTTCAATGTCCAACACAGGGTCTGGCGTTGAATGGAGGTGTGTTGAATTTTTTTTTTTTTTTTTAATCAGACATTGAGAGGAAGTGAACTACTTTGAAGGCAATTACCTAAATCAGTACATAAAAGGTAGTTGAGGCTCTCTCTGCCTAGAGGAACCCACACCAAATCTTGGTAAGTATTTCCATCTTTCTCTCTCATTTTTCAACAAGCTCTGTTCTTTCCCCCATTTTCCCCCAAAAATTCTTTTTACTGGCCTAACTTTAAAAAAAAAAAAAAAGGTAGTTGAAGATGGACATTAGCTAAGCTTTTGGGAGGATCTGAAGCAATACAAATAAACAAGAGAAAAAGAGGAGCATTATTTTCATAATATCATCCTTATGTGTTCTGGCAAACAGTCCCTTCTGAGTTTTACACTGTAATAAGAACCTAGTGAGCATGCAGTAATTTTAAGTGGCCAAAGAGAAAGTGCTTTCTTTTGCAGACTTATACTTTCTGTGGATGGAACGGCATTTTTCTTTTTGATAGGTTCTCACACTTTGATTTCAGCATCCCACAGGACTGTAAAACACATTCAATACTTTTATATTGGAGTGAACATTGTTTGGCTCCAAAAGTATTCATTTTGGTTCAATTCATAGTTGTATGGAAAGGCATATGAATTTTAACTTTTCTCTTTAAAGGAATACAGCCACAAATTACTTGGATACTGATATATATATATAGTCTAGTTTTGGGAAAAATGTAATTTCTTGCTTAACATAGTTTTATGTTTTTAAAATCACTGTATTCCAACAATTTTGGAGAGGTAGAGGTGTATGATAAAAACTGACCAGAAATTCGAGGTTGTTTCTCCAGAGAGCAATAAAGTGTAATTTAAATATTAAAGTCATTACCCAAATTCTTTCAAAAGGTAAAATAGACATCATACTGGGTTACTGGATTTGATTCTTTTTTTTTTTTTTTTTTTAGCTTGTGACATATTTGCAAGTTTTGAATGAAACATAACTCCTTTAAAAAGCAAGCAATGTCCAATTAATCACATAAATTTCCATCCTGATTTTTTTTTAAGACAGATCACATTCCCAGGATACTAATTTAAGCCTTCTCTGAGTCTATAAGTAGTATGACTACATAAAGTAAGACTTTGCCAAACAAATGTTATCTTACTCCACTGTGGTGAAACTATGATTTGGTATTATTAGAGATATTATTTATGTAGTAGTAAAAATATCATTTAGAAAAATTATACATTTCCAACTGAACCTGGGGAAGGCTTGCTGCTATTACGCTTTTATTTACATCTTCCCAATATTTATCCTTTTCTTACAAAAAGAAATTCGAGCCTGTTTCTCCTGAGAGCAATAAAGTGTAATTTAAATATTAAAGTCATTAATATTTGTAAATACTATACGTATTTACAAGGACATAGATTGATGAACTGTCCCATTTTAGAGAAGTCTATCACCAGTTGAGGTCATCCTTCCATTTTTCAAAAATATCTTTTAAAAACATTAGGGAAAATTTTGTACCTGGTGAACAATCCAAAAGTACAGTTTTAGTCGGAGCTAAATAATATGGATGAATGAGATACAGAGCTATGCTTAGACTTTAAAAATGCATAAATAAAAAGGCTCAACTTGAGGGTAGTGTGGTGTTCAGAGACAATGTGGCAATTATCTGATTAATGTGACAATGCCAGGGGATATTTCAGGTTCTAAAGATGAAAGAAAGAAGGAATTTGGTCATTCGCTTGGCACTTTCCATCATTTCTTGTCTTATTCTTTGTTGTGGTTTTTACCTGTAGATAATATCTATTTAAGGGCAAAGATAGATTAAATTACAAACTGAACTGTGAAATCTACTGGAACTGCCTTGTGTTTATGAACAAAACTGGAGAGAAAAACAGCAAAAACTGGTTGCTTATCATGAAGTAGTAAAAACAACATTTCTCACCACGAATGACTTATATTTTGTTGTGACTGCCCATGGCAGAGGCAGTGAGATGTACCTAGTCCCATGTTCCTTACTTAGGTTATTTTTCAGCCAAAGAACTTGGTTTATGTACACTTGTTTAGAGATGGATCAAAGAAAGCCTTCCTGGCAAAAATTAATGAAACCATGTTGCCCTAAAACTGATGCCCTGAAAGGTAAACCTCTCTAGAGAAAATGAAAAGATGTTTGCAGTTTGATGTTCAGTAGAAAAGAATCAAATAGAGCAAAACTATACATTAAAAAAGATTAAAAAACAGAAATTTTCAATATAGAGTCCAATTCCTATATCTCAGATTTAATTAAAGTGTAATTTCAGGGGTTAGATTCATTGTTGAGCTTCAAATTACTCTAGATTTAGACCAATTTGAATTGAAGTTTCTACTCTCTTCCTCTAAAGTGAAGACTAAGAGGGTTGGAAGAACTTTTCCTAATAGAACAGTGGTAAGTTGAATCATGTACCCCAACAAAAGGCATGTTTTAAATCTTAACCCGTGTTCCTGCAGGTACGAACCTAATTATAAACAGGACCTTTTGAAGATATTGTTAGTTAAGGTGTGGCCAAACAGAACCAGGGTAGGTCTTAATCCATATTACTGGAGGCCTTATAAAGAGAGGAAATTCAGATGGAGTCAGTCTGTAGAAACCAGAAACCAGAAGCCAGGAGACAAAGAAGCCAGAAGTCAGAGAAAGCCACAAGGGGAGACCAAAGACATTGCCATGTGACAGAGGACTGCCTTCGATTCTGGGAGAATGCATGACTGTGACGACATCTTGATTTTGTACTTCTAGCCCCCAAACTGTGAGTTAATGAATTCTTGTTATTTACGCCAACTCATTGTGCGCCATATGTCATAGCAGCCATGGCAAACCAAGACAGACAGCCTGTCTCTGAATATGTGCTGTGAGATCTTTGAGGGACCTCCCATCACATGGACAGAGGAGATGCAACCCAGGACCACAAGTCAGGAAGATGATGGAACTTAACTTATGAACAAGGTCTATGGCCAAGGTTAAAACTCAAATACCTACTGGGGCCAGAAGTTCCTTTTTCTTAAGAGAATTGAGAATCCATAGTTTTCAAAGAAATCACTTGATATTAAAGCACTGATTCATTTTACTTTAATATTAAGCAGTTCTGGGAGTTGGATTTGGCCCATGGTCACCAGTTTACTATGGAGTGAAGTTTAGATATTTTTTTGAGAAAAATATGTGATATTCGCAAAGGTAAAATTATGATGATGGTGTCAAATGCTATATATGGAGCACTTTCTAGGTACTGAATTTGTACTATCTTAAATTATCTTTACAATAACCCTCAAAGCTAGCTAGTTATTTGCCCATTTTACAGATATGCGTATCACATTAAGTTACAGAACTAGTAAAGAGTCTGTACTCTTAACTACACTATGTGGACAGCAACTGACTTAGAAACCAAAGTTACATGTGCTTATTTTTATCTGTCTCTTATTCATCTCCACTAGTAAATGTGTAAGGCTAATGTTATTCAATAAGTACTTTTGGAGGTTGATTCTTCATTTTGTACCACCCTAAGTTGTCGGCCTAAAAAGTCTCTATCATTTATAAATCATGCTTCAACATCACAGGAAATGCTGTATTTTTGAAGTTGGAAGAACAGATTGTGTGGTCTTGAAACTGTGAAAGTTATACTTGGCAGGTTTCTCTGATTGCCTCCAGAGAGCATCTTGAATTTCATCAAGGAAATATTTGCAAAACCTACGCTAAACTGAATTTGCATAACTTCTGCATATGGAATTCCGACACATCTGAATTACCTTAAAATCTGGAAGGAAACGTATACAGTTGGAATAGCAGTAGAGAGAACAGCTCCGATGGCACCCCTATTGCCAGGAAAAAGGACGTTTCATTCTCATGTCTGTGAGTGTGCAGGTGCAGAGCAAAATTACATGACAAAATGTCAGGGTGATGAGAGATGTGCCTCTACATACACAATCCCAGGACACCTGTGAGGATCATGTTTCCAGACATAAGCCAGCCTCCTCATGCCAGTTCTGTGTTCCTCTCTATTGGTGGTATCTTCCAAGGTTCAACAGTTTCTTCACAAGGCATATTCTTGACATAGCATTTATTTAGCTAGGATCCAGAGGCAGCTTATTAAAGAAAACTGGGAACTCAGCACTAGCCTCAGCTAACAAATGATACACTGCTTTAGATATTTTTAACAATTGATTTATAACTTCATTCCAAGGTTTTGATGCATTGTAAACACATGCACAACTGCATACTTGATAGCTACTCTTGAATGTCTAAGAGGCATCTCCTAAATAATACAGCTAAAATGGAATCTTCTATCCACCCCACACTTGTGTCCAGTCATCCCCAAGTCAGTTATAGTGGCAAGACCTTCCACCGAATGTGAAGGCAGAAACCTGGGACTCTTCCTCAATGCATCCTTCTCCCGCAAAATTCATATCTAAGGCACATCTAACAATTTTTTCTAACAACTTTCTATTCTCAATCCACAAGATATTGTACACCTATCCACTTGCCTCCACCTCACAGCCACCATCTCAGTTCTGGCATCCATCCCTTCTTATCTGGAATTCTAGAATAACCATTTTCCTATTTTCCCAACTCAATTCCTGAACCTCTAATCATTTATCTACACAGCAGCTAGAGTGAACTTTTTTGTTTGTTTGTTTGTTTGTTTTTTAGGTACCTGGGCTGGGTATAGAACCTGGGACCTCGTTTGTGGGAAGCCGGCACTCAACTACAGAGCCACATTAGCATCCCAAGAGTGAACTTTTAAAATGCAAATTAGACAGTCACTTCCTTTCTTAAAATTCTGGTGTTACCCTTAGAAGGAATTCAAACTCCTTATCGTGATTTATAATGCCCTCTGTGACCTATTCCCTCTCCTATACCCACCTCACATCCTAATATCCTCTTTCCTCACTATGCTACAACTAGACTGGGCTTTTATTTTTTTCTTTAAGTTCTTCTAAAGCATTGAGCTAATTCTTCAAGTGCAGTTTTATATTACTGCTTTCCTCTCCCTGAATTTTATTTACTCTTCACCTGCCTGGCTCTTCAAATCTTTTCAAGTTTCACTTTGGCAATTCCCAGAGAAGCCGTCACCAGAACCCCAGTGTAAACAGTCTCCCTCTGTTTTCTTTTCTTGCACTTATTTTCTTCCAAAGAACTTACCACAACTTATAACTGTGTGCTCATTTAGATACTTATTTGTATAATGCTAAACTACCATACCCTCCCAACACTACCGTTTCATGACGGCTTTGGATTTTCTTTTGGTTTCATACACCATGATATACTCAGTTTTTCCTCAGTGTGGAACACAACAGGAGCTCAGGGCATGATATCCAGAAGGAACTCAATGACTATTTAATGCTTGAATATTTTTGCTTTCTGAAGTTCCAGCAAATCCTAGAATCCATTAGGAAAACTTCGAGACATCATCTAAATTCACCTGAAATAATTCAGCACACATGGAATCTAAACTCTCCCCCGCACAAGGTAGAAGAAATTAGTTTCTACTGCTTCCCCACTGAATGGTCATGAGTTGTGAAGGATCATCACCAAAGTCATCATAATAGAGTATTTATTCAAACAAATATTCTGCCTCATGTGCATGAGACTGAGGATAATAATAAACAGAGGGCTTCAGTTTAGACAGAGGAAATATCTGTCTCTGAAAGTTGCTTTATTAATTACATATCTGACCAAAATACCTTGTGGCAAGTAGGGACAGGGCAAGCTATAAGCTCCATGGGAGCAGGCACTCTTATCTAAGTCCTCAGCTCCAGGTACATAGCAAATGTAAGTTGTTTAAAACCAAATAATTAAGATACATAAGACGGAGGGAAATAAAGAAGTTTAATTAAAAATCATCTGACAAGCTTCTGATAGCAATCTTCTTGGTATTGAATTTTCAGATCAACTCACTAGTTTCCATAGATTTAGGTCCTATGTTGGGTAAGATAAATGTGTTCTCACCATTTTATGAATTCAAATAGGGATGGTTCCCGTTTCCCAGCAGGACACAGTATCTATTCCCTACCTTTTGTATGCTTATGTACCATCTTCAGAGACAGGCGTAGCCACTTCACAGTCAGAGAAAGCCTTATTCTGATGAGTGGCTGAACCTTTCCAGCATCAGTGGCACAAGGTAATGTGGTGGGTAAGTGACTGACAAAGACTTTGATTCAAACCTCAGTCCCGCCACTTACTTACTATATAACTTTAGACGTGTAACCTGATCTCTTTGAGGCTCAGTTTTCTCACCTGTAAAATGAGAATTCAATAACAACATCTACTTCATAAGGCTGTTGTGGACATTCAATAAACTAATGCAGGAAACTGATGAGTCCAAGGCCCAAACACAGGAAGCATTTAGATAGGCTAGCCTTAATGATGATGAAGATGATCACTGCACAAACCTTATGTTTCATTTATCTGTAAACAGTGGATATCAAGCTCCTGTATGGGACAGATTTGGATTCTAGATCAGCTCTGCTTTTTCTAACCATGTGAATTAAACGAGTCTTTTAACCTCTCTTCATGCGTGACTGCTTAATCTCCAGGGAAGTCAGTGAGGTAGGTTTTCTATACCAATTGTGTAGGTGAGAAATTAAAGCTCAAAATAACAGACATGAGTGTCTGGTCATTTAAATGCTCAGTAAATAGTAGCCAGTATCATTTTTACCTGCCTAGAGGCAAATCACCTGACTGTGAGAGCAAATGATCAGCCACATTTTAAACAAATAGGAAAACCAAACTTAGAGGCATTGCGAGGACTAAAGAAAATGTACATACTGTAATTGCTCTGCAGAGTCATTTCCAGAAATGTTAGCTGTTTTCATTATTGTTATTATTGCCCATAGCATTTTTAACTTTTCTTACCTCTAAGGAAACTTCGACCTAGAGAAGTAAGGTTGTCTGGCATGACTAAAACTCTCCTGATGCTTAAGCAAGTGTTCTTTCTAATACGTCACTCTGCCTTGTAGACCAGTTTGGACGTCCACAATGAATAACCACAATGGACTGTCCAAATAGCAGACATAGACAAAACGGAACTAATCTAAAGAGTAGCTCTATTACACCCCTTGCGTAATAGTCAAGCGTAACAGTGAAAGGCTGACATCTCAATGTGAAAATCAATGCGCTTTCTTGGAGGCCAATTGGATTCCCGTCCTTTTCTGAAAATGGAGTTGCAGTCCACCTTCTCCCCTTTGTGCCCTGAAATGTAGTCTATCAGGAAACAAACTTGAATTAGAAGGATTGGAGTTCTTCAAGCTAGCCTAAAGTGGAGTCATCACTATAAATTTATCGAAGGCATTGAGAACCGAATAAATAGTAGGAGCTTACTTCAAAGACCAATGTCTCATTTGTGGGCCCTGGTGCATACAGGCGTCCCGGGCGGTGAAAGGAGCGCTGGTACTCAAACGTGGTCCCGGCAAAGGGGAACTCCCCAGGCCAGTCGATGCTCCAGCCCCCCGTGAGGTAATACTTTTGACTGAGGCTGCGAACTGCCAGATAGTTGGAAGATATCTGTAGCTCCTGGACTTCAATGCTTCGGGCCCCAGCTGGGATGGTGACCACTGGGTAATATTCTAGACAGAAAGAATAGAATATTCCTCTTTTCCACATCATGTACTGGAAAAAGGTGACTAGACATGCCCAGAGAGTGTCCATTTTTTATAGAGTGGGAGTTTTTGAATCATAAACTGACAATTCCTACTCTATGAAGTGAAAATGATCCATTAGCTCATTTCCCAAGTGGGAGAAAACGTATGCAGCTTTTCCAAAGTCTTACAGAGCTTGGATATCTTGCACAGGAGATACACTTTTTCCTAGAGGCTACAGAGTTTGAGAAATATCTTTTGTTGTTTATATCTCTAGAGAAACTCAGAGCCATGTATCCTCAACAGTGATATTTAGAAAACTCAGCTCAAAGTTCAATTTTACTCAAGATGTTTAAATAATTGTCTCACATAGCTGTTCAACAACTATAGTTGTGAGAACAGATCATCTAAGTTTCATAAGTTCTTTATCTGACAAATGCATGTGGGGCATCTGATAACCTGGCTAGCAGATTAAAACTCTAGAGTAGGAAAGTGCTTGTTTAACACATTTCTGAGATGTTAAGGTATTGACAGACACCCACCCTTACTCTTACACAAGTGACAAGAGTCACCATCATCAGTGTGTCATGTCAGACAGGCTAGTGAAGGCTCAACCATATTTATCATGACTTAAACTCATTCAGCAGTAAAGGAAGGGTTCTACCAGTGATAGCAATGAAGGAGCAGCACAGCTTACCGTTTGCTTTATGCTGGTTGAGATACAGGCCTTTATAAAACTTGCAAGTCGTATTATCACCTTTGCAAATACCACATGCATCCAAAACTGCTTTAGAGCCAAGTTCATGATCACATCCCACTGGCTATGATAAAAATTTTAAAAAAGGAGAAAATCAAAGATCTGAGAAGGCAGTGGCCAAGAATAACTAACAGGTACAAGGTTTCCTGCATTTACGGCATATTAGCTCTATGGTTAAGTTTGACTGGGGGGTTAAAATTCTTCCTTTGCCTTTACTAGATGCATGACTGGGGAAGTTATATAACTTATAAGGTTTGGATTCTTCATCTGCAAAACTGGGTTAAAAAGTCACTGCTTCTACTAATGACAGATAAGCACATTCAGGCCAGCTCTACCAGTAGAAACATAATAAAATGCTAAAGCATACACATACACACACATATCCTTAAAGGATTAAGAGCTCACAACCAAACTAAAATAAAAGAGAAAGTGAATACTCAAAGAGAAGGGAAAAACAATCAGGAATAAATACAAGTGCCTTTTCAAAACACATTTGTGAGGTTCAAATCACACAGTAATTGTACTTAGTAAGTACACAACAAAAGTTTACTATATTTAAATTCTAATTTAACTTTTACAACTACCAGGATATCTCATCATCTCCATTCTATATATAGAAATTGAGTGAAAGGAGAAACTAAAATCTTGGATGGAATTCACACAGAAACTAGGTAGGGGATCTGGAGATGGTGTTCACATCCAAGAGAAAAGTTTTGCTCTTTTTCCCTATGCCATCTGCTTTTCTCTTAGACACAGAATCTCTTCCAACACTTCTCATGGCATATATCTGATATGAGGAAATACAAACACAATCATACACCAAAAAGTAGAAATGTTCTCTTACTTCACAAATCCCATCGATACAAACATCATTTTTGTTTGGGGAGCAAGGAGTTCCATCTTTCACCTTGCCAGACATTGCAAAAAAAAATTCAAAGTTTTCGGCCTTGCAGTAAAGTTTACATCGATCTTCCTCTAGAAGCAAAGAGATCAAGACCGGACACAGTCAAGGGGAAAGGATAAGGAAAATGACATGACCAAAAAAGGGATGAATTCAATTACTTAGAAAGCTATCATGTTCGTGGGAAATGTTACGCAGTTTTTTATATATGTATATATTTGCATGTGTGTATGGACATGCATGTATGTGGCTTTTAAAAATATGAAGCTAATTTAGCAATCCATATAAAACTGGTCTAATAGCAATACATAAAAATTTTATTTTTCCAATCCTTAGTAATAGCCGCCATGCATGTATAATTGTTGGATTGTGTAGCTAGTCTACTTGGACAGTAAAATTTTAGTCTTTGCAGACCCTATGGTCAGACACTGAAAATATGTAAATAAAGGGGTGTGGCTGTGTTCCAATAAAACCTCATTAAAGAAAAAAAAGCAGGTCAGATTTGGCCTGTGGGCCACAATTCGATGACCCTGATTTAGGACATGGATTACTTTAGATATTTATTCAGTCTGTTAAGAGGAAAATTTTTGATACTGCATAAAAAAGACATATAATCAGTAATATTTATACAATAGAGAGAGGAAAAACATATCCTGAAATGAAAAAGGAAGCAAATAAGCTTAACCTGAAGAATGAAAAATAACTTTTATTGACCATTATGTCCCCAAAGAAGTTTCTGGTATAGCAGGCCAAAAAAAAAAAGAGATTATTCTATTTATACAACTCTTTGTTATCAGAAAGGAGTTATGATGCCAATTTCACAAATAGAAAACCTTTTTCTTGGCCAGGAATTCCAGATGACGTTTCTCACATGAGACTTACATAGGCAACACTGAAAAATATCCCTGACAAGAGTTTTACAACAAATGCATAAACATTTGGCAAATAGTTATACTTCATAAAACTCAATAAAAGACAAAAGAAATTGAATTATTATGGTCCAAATATGGAAATGGGTGGATGGATTAAAAGTTCCTCTCTCACCTAGGATTTGTTTAATAGAAGCTTTATTTAATGCCTCCAATTTCTTGCATATGAGATTCGTGAGTTTTTCCACCACAGATTCCTGGGCAAGTTTATGAACTCATCCATTAGAAATACAGAAGAAAAGAAGGAAAAAAGATGCCTTCTGTAGGACAAAGACTGTCTACCTTCATGAATAAAGTCTTCCCTTGTTCCTCCCAAACTGCAAGAATGTCACAAGATCTTCAAATCATGGCCAGTCTCTTGATTCTAAGTAAGTATCAAAAGGAGAACAGGGAGAGCCTAGAAGGCCTCAGTTTTTCAGTGTTCCTTCACCAAGACGAGAGCTTCTAAGACTGGGGACTGTGTTTTATTCTTTGTACTCTCCTCTGTGTCTAACAGAGTATCTCATATGCAATAAGTGCTCAGTAAACATCTGTTGCATGAACGTATGAAATTGCATTCTCCCTACTTAGTGAAAACAAATAAAATTAGTGTAAACAAACTAACTTTGCAACCAAAAAGTATTTTACTAGATACAGAATGTTTTTGCTCAACACCCTGCTCCTGTATCACCACAGAACCTATTTAAAGGGTGACAACGGAACAGCCTCCATTAATATTGTGCTTGGATGAAAGCTGTGACATGGGAAAGGTCAAGGAGTATCAAAGAAAACAAAGCAGAGAACAGCAGGGGAAGTGAGAGGCAGGACGACACAGTCTTGGAGAAAGAATCATAGATAAGAAATGTGGGATTACAGGACTCTACAGCAAAGAGAAAAGAAACCTTCTAATGTTGGAAGTGGACGTAACTGCAACGATTCCATCTAACTGTCCACAGGAACCTGCTCTCTAGCACCCTTGCCAGATAATTACTCAATACCTGGTAGGATGAAGAGCTTACTACTCACACAGAGAACACACTTCCAGTTTGGACAGTTTATTTTATTTTAATTAACTAATTTTGTTTATTTACAACTCATAGGCACTAAATAAATACGGGTCAAGTGATTACTAAGGTGCTGGTGATGCAAACGTGCCAAGGCAGACAAAGGCTTCATCCTTGAGGTACCTATAACCTTATAGGGAGAAAGAAACAAATGACTCCATAGTGTTCATCCAAGCAGTGATAAGAGCTATGGAAAGTAAAACAGGATAAAAGGCTCAGAGAATGACATAAAGGTAGGATCCTTTAAATAGGACAAAGAAGATCTCTCCAAGGAGATGATATGACTAGGAAGTTCTTTGCCCTTGAATTGATTTTGTTCTCTGAGGCTATTTCAAATATCTCCTATTTTTTAGTTCCTCAAATTGTTGAAGGTAACTAATTTCTTTTCTACAGTAAACATCTATTCGAACGTCATTGGTTCCTGTCTCTATCCATGCTTCCGGACATGCGGTCATGGTCCCAACCAGAATGCTCCATAAATAGTCTGGCCAGTATCAAGGAAAGTTGTATTACCATTTCCTTTGATTTGGAGGCTCTACTTGTAATAGTGACATTTCCAATTATACTACCTTCCTTTTGGCACTTGGCAATATTGGTTCATTTTGAGCTCTTACACAAAAACAGCTTGCAGACTTACTTTACATGAATTGCTGCCAAATTAAATCTCTTTACAACCTACACTTATGCAGTCGGGGCTTTACATTTATCCCCTTTTCAAGAGAACATGGATGAGTTTTGATAAATCAAGTGAATGGAAATAATGTGTTAAAATTTTTATAAAGGGAGCTAAACTAGAACAGTGATAGCTATTCCTCCATTTAATACTAAGTACAATAATGCTTCGAGTTGTAGCTATAAGAAATATTCTGGCATTTAACTAAAATAAAAAAACTAATTAATTATAATAGTAAAATATAAACTGTAGCTTTAAAATATATATGTGGGTATGGGTTCGTGTGTGTGTGTGTGTGTGTGTGTGTGTGTGTTTACATATAGGCCTTCCCAGGCCTGTAATCATCTGACATGTCATTTTCTGAGTATGGTGTCACTATGGGGCATATATGGTTTCACAAGGTTTTGGTCTGGACAATTCATACCAAATACACTTAACATCACTGGGAGACTAAATTGCTGAAATGTCAAAGGTAAATTTAGAAACACAAGTCCACTTCAAACACATGGACACTTTGGCTTATTGCTGTGGGAGTAAAGGAGATGTGTCCTGTGAAAAAAGGTATGGAAAAATAAACAAAATCTATGGAACTGAATGAGAAAATTGGATCAGGGCAGGTCTGGGGAATGAAAGGTAAATGGTGAAACCCTTGTTATATAGAGGCAGCCATTTCTTCTGTGCTGTTCATTCACATTGCTATCCACAAAGAGACATATTTATTTGGGTGTCAGAGAATGAGTTACCTTCCACTTTTGTATAGGGTTTCCACTGGTAGAACCACCCACGGAAAGGCTTGCTGTTATATTCTGCACACTGCTGGGCTCGAAAATCCAAGCTATTTTCATTACAAGGCTTAATGTTACACAGCTGATAAACACGGCTAGCACCTGGGCAGAACTTGCCACCATACTGAGGCCTAAAAATAAAATTAAAGAACTTTAATGCTTAGCAAAGTGCTCACTGTTCGGCATTGACATTATTATAAGGTGGGGGAGGGGCAGTGCCACAGTTTTTGCAGTGAAGACAGTCCAGTCTGTTACAGCTTATGCAGTGTAGACAGTCTAATACAGGAATATGTAGCATACAACTTGCCACTTCCTACATCCACGGCAGACCTAATTTTTAATTTTTTCAGAGGTCCAACATGGCCTCAAAATCCTTCTCGGCAGAGCCCTAAAGCAGTCACTATCCCTGCTTGTTAATTGGAATTGGCGTGTTAGATCAACCTTATTTGCTATCCCTGATCACATTTTTAGATGCTATTTCCTTAAAGGCTATTTTATGGAGGGATATTCTTGACACTCATCAGATTCCCTCAATGTGTTAGGGAGCTCTGTAAACTCACCTAAATGTTCTTAGTAATGTCTTCGTGTGTTTCTGTGCTCCACACACAAACACATGCTCCATATGTTGGCATCAAAAGTGCTTCAAAAGCTGACCCAAGCTGCCTCTCCAGCTTTTCTCCCATTCCCCAACACTCTCGTTTTCCTACACTTTGCCAACACCTGCTGTTATAAAGAAGCCAGGTCACTGGGGAGAAGTTCATATGTCCTATCCATGTTCTCCAAACAGCTTTGACAGTCATTGAACTGATGCTATGATTAACGTCTGACTTGTGTTTTATTCAATAGATTCTAAACTCCGAGAAAAAAACATTCCCTTGTTTTCATCCTCATAGTATTTTTTTGTTTGTTTTTTGTTTTTTAAACTTTTGCAGGTGGTCTAGACCATTCCTGCCAAGCACAATGGGAAATGGATTTCCAAAGTAAGGAATCCCACTGGAACATAAGTAATTATGTTCTAGCAGCAACCTCATTAAGGTCTTGGTAGACAGACTCCAATCTGCCAAAACCTGTAAGCAAAATTTTAAAAAAGGAGCAGAAACCAAGCTGAAAATTACCACTAACATTTTACCAGTTTACCCCATTGCACAAAGCATTTGTTTCTTTTCATGCCTTTCTTTGGCCAAAGGCTAAACCCCAACTTCAGATAATCCCATATAAATTTCGATGCCAACACGTAGATTGAAAGGAGGCTCCAGGTTAATAAATGCATGTGATTAAAATTCCTTGTCTCTCTTAGGAAGCACGAGTATGCTATAAAATACCCTCAGATTTGCTTCAGCATATTTTATCAAATCCCCCTATAACGGAATGTTAAAATGGATTCAACAGAAACGGGAAGTGTCACACTGCCAGAATGAGATTTTATGCTTTTCAAAATATTCTGGAGCAACTACATGACCATGCAGCAGCCTCGTGCCAGATCAAATCCCTGAAGCATTTAGAAAACCTTAAAGTACCATATGATATTCCCAATATTCCTGGTAATCGTTAGAAGGTACATTTAAAACTAATATTCAGTTTAAGACTTTCTGTCTGGGATTTTATAAATAGCCCTCATTTGGACTGGTTCTACCCAATAAAGTGAAAGAGGACCACATGTGTTACTTTTCAATTCATAGAAGTTGTAACATGGAAAAGACCTCAAAGCTCATATAGCCGTCCCCTTGTTTTATAGATGAAGGGAAAAAACAGCTGAGAGAGCTCACAAAACTTGCTGAATGAAGGTCACACAGCTAGAAAGAGACAGAGCAGAGCTAAAACTCAGATCTCTAAGTCTTTCCAGGATTCTTTACCCTCTCCTCTCTGCCTGCATTTAAGTGAGTGAGGCGGGAGGGGATAGAAGGGGGAAGAGAGAGGCAGTAATTCACGGTGCTTAGGGGTTGGCCTTTTCTAATGAAGCAGACGTGGATTTAAACATTCTCTCTGCCTCTTCCCAGCTTGATTTTAGGCAATTTTATTTAATCTCCTCCTCTATAAAATGGGAATAGTTAAGACGGTTGAACTGAGATAATCTTGTCAAGAATTTAGGGCAGTGTCTAGGGCAGAGTTAGCACAAATAAATGGTAGCTATTTAAAAATCTGATTATACTTACTTGTTAAGTGCCCACACCATATTAGGCATTATGCTATATAGTTTTTACAAACATATTTCACTTTTTCATTATGGAATGTGATCAAAGAGCAAGAATTTGGACTTTTAAAAATCAAATCCTTAAATACAGACATACTTTTCTGCATGAGTGTTTAAACATGAGTGTGAAGATAAATTAAATGAAAAATTCTACAATAGCATCCCTTGGTGTAGTAAGTTCTTTAAGATTGAAAACAAAATTATAATTAGCCAGGAAACAAATTTCTTGGCACATGTTTTTGCCTTTACATTACACCACTATGAAGTATAGTCATTGTTTTGATTACAAATAGTTATACTGTTGGTTGGTTGGATGATCACAGAATCACTTGGGGAGCTGAGCTAGCTCGCTAGCTAGCTTCCTAGGCCTCCAAGACTTTCTCAATAAGAAAATATGACAGGGCAGATCCAGAAATCAGTATTTTTATAGCACCCTTGGTGATTCTTGATAAGCAGCTGAGCCTGAAAATTACTGGTTGAAAAATGAACCACAGATTTGATTCAATTATTATTCTGCAGCCATGACTTTATTCCTAGCTCCACCTGCTAAGCTGCATTATAGTAAGCAGTATGTTTTTCTTTCTCAAATAGACTCACTTTTTTAGAAAGTTCCAGGATGCTTTAACACATTACTATTAAGTTTCTTGAACAGAGTTTATAGAAATTTCACTAGGCCCTCTTAGAGTATAATAATTGAGTAGTCAAGAATCAGAAAAAAAGGTAAAGGCCTAGGACTGGGGGATCTTGGTCTGAGCCTACCATTTCCAGGGTGGTGTCCTGGGCAAGTGTCGCTGTTCTGACTGGCCCCTCTGCCTCCTATATCCCTCTGTAAAATAATCAGATTGGACAACAGGTTTCAACTCATATGTCAGTTCCAACCTGATTGGAAGCAAATGCCGGAGAAATGTTTTGAGAAGGTTCCTGAAGTATCATAGGCCTCAGTAGAAAATAGGGCTTGGATCAGTTAAAAATGTCTGGACATGGAAAAAGAACGGCCATGTTGGTGATTCCAGAACCAGATAACCTTTACACTGCTTTGAAGCTCAAAAATTTGATAAAGCCATGAATCAGCCAAGAATAATTCATATTTTTATGAAATAAAAATGTTCTGGAAAAACCATCATTACTGTATGAAATAGAAAGCTTGCAATGTTTCTCACATGAGAAAATGAAAATGGTTAGGCTGAGTGACATAAACACAACCAAATGTTTAAACTGAAGCAAGAAAAAAAATCAATGACTTGAAATAGGGGAAAAACAGCTTTACTACAACAAAGTGCAATAAGAACAGAGAGCAATTAATTCAATTGTCTTGGGATAGCCAATTGTCGACTTGTTTTGTTTGTGACTTCATGCATAGTTAAAGTAAACACTGTTCTGATTAGCCTTAATCTTGTTTAAAAGTGACAAAACTGCACCAAGTGGAACTACTTTAGTGATTAATTCTTTTATTAAGCATCCCTAAAATTACAATGTGATGTTTCCATGAACAAAGCCCTATTATAATGAGAGTTCTCAATCCCACAGATATGAGAGAGGTTTTAATTTAAATCTCAGGGGTGTCATTCTTGTACTTTACCAGCACAGCCATTAAATTAGGTAATCTATTTCTTTCTTGGGAAAATATCTACATTGTAAAATGTTGTGATGTATGAAAACCAGATCCATGAAATATGCTGCAAAAATGTCAGTAATAGAATGATTTTAACAATTCTCTCCAAGACACGGGCTACACTCAAAGTATCAAGAGGGTAGTTTTAATAATCTGGCAAAAGTTATAAAATGCATTGCAAGCATCCTCACATTGTACCCAATTACTGGGTCAGTGATTCAAGCAGTGATTCTCAAACCAGAGGTGATTCTGCCCGCCAAGGGACATTTGGGGCAATGTCTCGAGACACTTTCAGTTGTCACAATTGGGGAGGGAGGTCCACTGGCATCCTAACGGGTAGAGGCCAGGAATGCTGTTAAACATCCTGCCTGCCTAGGGCAGCCCCCTACAACAAAGAATACCGGGCCCGAATTGTCAATAGTGCCCAGGTTGAGAACCCCTGATTAGACTGAGATGTCCCCAAAACACCTAGCAAACCATGGTCAAATGATCTCAAAACCCTTACTGGTTACCTTACTTACAAATGAGCCCTTTTCTCCAATTCAGACTGCTGAGATTCAGACAAAGCACCATTTCTCCTTTAACCTTTCCTTTCGTCCTATTTCATTACTTATTTTAACCCTCAATTTACCACACTTTTGCGAGCACTTTATGAACATGATCTCCGTGGATGTAGGTACTACCGTCATCTTGTTTTTACAAAGGTGGGGACAGTGAATTGCCCCTGGCCACACAGCTAAGGAAAGGGCCGGCCAGGACGCAAACCCGGGCTGTTGGACTGCAGAAGCTGCTGTGAACCTCCCTGCTAGCTCACCACTCAAATCTTGTTATAAAATTAAATCCATTATTTCCCAAGGTCCCATCACATTCTTTTCATTCTATTGCCCTCGACAACTCTCCTAAGTCTAGTTTCATTACTGAGGCCTCTGGCCATGTCTTATGAAAGCTGACCCTCTGTTTCCCAATTCTGGTGAGCTAGTGATGAGGAAGACACAACCCACATGGACCTTGGAATCTTTTGTTGAATGCCCAGTGTGCCAGGTATTCAACAGACAGAATTTCGAATCCTCCCCAAAGCTTCCAAGGTAAGTATTATCATCTCCTTCTTATACATTAAATCCAAACTCAGAGCTCAGGTGACTGTTCCAAGGCCACATGGCTAATAAGTGGTAGAAAAGGGATTTGAAGTCCTATCTTTCTATCTCTGGACTCTTTTACTTCACCTTATTGATAGAAAAACGTATAACTCACAAATGTTTCACGTGAGGGTAGATAAAAGAAACATAAAACTACCTCCTCATTCACAGGGTACAGAATGGGGGTCACGGGCCAATTTCAAGCCTCAGATGTTTTGATCATTTCTCACAGCATTAAAAAAATTTTGAAATCATTGTCAATATTTTAAAAATTGGGAAATTCCACTCACTACATTTTTTTGGAGTTCTGGTTTCTCCTGAAAAGTCAGGCACATCTGTCAACACGTGCTGATGTACATTCCTGCGTTGCAAAAATCAGCATCCTTTCTCCAGGTCGCCAGTTTGAGAGACACACACACGGTCCACCAGCCAATATCACAGGCATCTGATTGCGTGATTGTGTAGCCCCAGTTCACATGAGCACGGTGGCTCCGACTCTGCAGTCCTTGAGCATCATATTCACACATAACATAACTCCTTTGCAGTATTTTTGCTTTTTGCCCCCATCCCCTCCCTCCAGTGCCTTTATTTAGCCTTTATATGCAAACAACAAAATTCTGTTGATTACTATTAAGGAGCGGGAGGAAATCACACTTAAAAATAGTTGCAGGCTAATGGTTGTGCTGACTTCCCCTTGGAGCCTTACTTGGGGTTGTTGCAGTGTCTCTCCTGGTGCTTGACGCCTCCGCCACACGTCCTGGAACATTCTGACCACTTCGACCAGGAGGACCACTGGCCATGGATGGGCCGGGGCCCATGTTCCCCAAACTTTACACACTGGCCTCGCCGACACCACTGTGAAAAGAGTGCGCGACACGTTTCCTGTCAGAGAACACTGGGAAAGCATGAGGAGATGCAAAACCTGCCCAGTCACGGGCAAAACGAGCCTGCTGGCAAATAGGAAAGGGCACGACAACTGGACAGAATTCCTTTGCTTTCTGCACTGCATGAACTCCTGGTTCCTCTGCGTTTACCTTGTGCGTTTTGAAAGGCTGGCATCTATAAAGACGACGTATCTGCCACCAGCAGGCTCAGGATTAGATGCTTTGTGAGCTGTCCAGGTGAAATATTCAGAGTCTCCCTTGAACAACCGGGCTCACTCAATCATGGAGAAACAGTTGTTAAGATCTTAACACAGGATTTATCATTTTGAGTATTAACTCATCTTAAAAACAGATTCAACCATGCATACATGATATTTTTGTTTATTCCAAACCATCTCTATGGGACATTTTTTAAATGAAACTGAATAACTTTCAGTCTGCACAAATTCTGCTCTTCAGATAACACCTTTTGTCCTTTTGCTTTGTTCAAAAAGGGTTCTCCCTTCAGACCCTTTAATGAGTCTGAATGTCTTTGATGAATTAGCTCTGGGTCTTTCATTGGGGAATGATCTGCTCAAACTGGGGCAGGAGCCGTTTCCCGCCCTAGCCTTTCCATTTTAGTTCTCCTTTGTAATACATTCCATGCTCCGTTGGTCATCTCGCTCCGTGGGGGTTGCGTTAGCCTCTGGTAGTGGGTTTTTTCAGTGGTGCTTCTATTAGGAGCAAGTTCTGCACGACTTAGTGTAACTGCACACTTTCCTAAAAGCTCTGCAATTAGAGCCAAAGGGCTGGGGTTTGGACCCTGCCAGGTTTTGCTGAGGAGCAGGGGTTTGGTTACAAAATTGTGGAGAGGTTGTTTGACTTTCAAATCTTCACTTTCCCCCCATGATAAATTTGGCTTCGTGGCTGTTTATCGTGTGGCTTCGCTGCCAGTGCATTTTGTCTAGGTTAAGATATTGTTCCCTTTCCTCAAATTCTTGCCACGTGCTGATTAATTCTGTTTCAAATTTGTCTTTTCCCTGGATTAATTGCCATTTTGGACTTGGCACGAAATCTTGTAGCATCGTTGAGAACTTCTTTGGGGGAAAGCGATCAGTCACTTGAGGATTTTTGTCTACCAAAGCCACACATCTTCCCTATCTGGAATCTCTGAGCTCAGTGGCTGACAAAATAGCAGCAGCCACATCTGGTTCTGCATACAGTTGGTTCCATATGCCCCAGCTTTACAAACAGTGATGTGGCATATGGGCTTCCCCAGAAGCTTAGACATTAGAAACTCATTATCCCCTTTCTCTAGATGAGAGAAAGTTAGCAGAGAAATATGAAGTAACTTGCTCGGCGTCACACAGCTACAGAAGTAGCCACACAAATAGCCAAGCCTGGATTTAGACACGAGAGCCAAAGATCCTAATAAAGGGGACACACAGTCCCCTCACCTCAGAGGCCAGTTACCAGTCAATGTATCTCAACTCTGATCACAGCTCTTTTTCAGAAATCAGTTTCTCACGGTTTGCATCATTCAATTCATTTGACTTCCTTTTATTTCTGTATCCACCCTGGTATTGGGCTAGACTACTAATCCTTTCCTTTTTTCGGTCAGTATAGAAGTCAGGAATATATTGGAATACACTCACATCTATGTATATAAAACTTTACATATAAAATGTAGAATATAAAAATAAATACAGATGTATAATTTTATCTATCTACTCAAGCACACATATTTCCAGTGCTGCTTCTAACTTCAAATGATTCCATGACTTAGGCAAATACCTGACTCCAGAGAAATGTATGTAGCTTTCACATTCACATATTTACTAAGTATTCGTGGTACAAATATCCCTGAAAGTTCATGAACTGGAGAGGGCATGGGAAAGGATTCAGTTGAGTTCTAGTCAAAAACGAACAAAATAAACAACCAAAACTTTGGGCAGTTGCTACTCTGTGCCAGACGCTAGGGATAAAACATGGGTAAAGCGTGACCCTGGCCTCATGGCGCTAACAGTCTAATAAATACCCTACTGCATGCCTTAGTGAAGAAAGAATCTGAGGAACATAGATACAAATGCAGTAACTGTGAGACTGGTATGATGGATGGAACTTATCAGGATGTTCTCTCTTGAGGGTGGCCTTCCGGTCGAGGGCTGTTCTCCAATATCTAAGTACAGCCCTGGTGTTTTAAAACAAGTGGGGGTGGGAAACAGATGTAGCTCAAGTGGTTGAGTGCCTGCTTCCCATGTACAAGGTCCCAGGTTCGATCCCTCATACCTCTTAAAAAGAAACAAACAAACAAAATGAAAAAACTAACTCTCATTGGGCAGTGGATGTAGTGGATGTAGCAGGCTGAGTACCTGCTTCCCATATACGAGGTCCTGGGTTCAATCCCCAGTACCTCCTTTAAAAAAAAAGTGGGGAAAGGGGAGTGGGGAGCAAGACATCTGATTTTTCATTTCTGGCCTGATATGTCTCATGTAATATTAACTGAGGTCTAAATCCAGGAACACTACAGAACTTAGATCCCTGGTATATTTATGTAACAAACCTTAGACCTATGTCATTTATCACTGCTCTCCTTTCTTGTACAGTTTTTTTTTTTTTTCACATTCCCCCTTAGGTTTCATGCTCTTGCCTTTTAATGAAAAGAAACTGAATACCCATTAATCTTCAAGTTTTAAGCCATAATCTTTGGTCCTTTAAAAATAAAAAATGGCTTAAGCAGTACTTATATCTTCAATTATTCAATTTATTCATTGTTTTGTATGGTCATAATGAAAATACTCTTAATAACATTTTCAGTAAGTATCTTTATTGGAATTTTCTAAGACTTGATTAAAATATCAGGTATATCTGATTAAAAATTGTCTGCAATTCTGCAATTTTTTTAAATGTTGATTTTCTTTAAAATAAAAAAGTTTAAATTATAAATCTTTTAAGAGGTATTGATTAAATGCCTTGACAAATATCCGAAAGGGCTTGTTGAACACTCATTCATTTTCATGTTCCTGAGTCTTTGTCTCTTTGGTTTGTCCCTCTCCAAGAAGTCTTCCCCTTCTCTCATTCACCTGGTGAATGTCTGTTCAAACTCCAAGGTCCCTCTTAGTTCACCATCCATTGTAGCTTTTCTTAGGAGCATGCCAAATCCTGAGCAAGATTCATTTCCTATTCATCTGGGCTTCAAGAGCAACTAAGTGCTTTAAATAAGGTATGTGGGAAAAGATAGAGTTATTGGCTTCTGCACAGGTCTCTCACTGCATTGTGAACTCATGAAAGGATAGGACTGGGATTTATCTCTGTATCTCCAGAGTCTCCAGCTCCCGATATCTAGTAGTCAATAACTTAGTGTGGAGTTGAATTATTTTTGAATGACCAAGTCTTCTTGTGGGCTTGTGCTGCCTTGAAAGAGCCAATGACAAAGATGAGCAAATCTGTAACCTCTCTTCCTCTCTCATCATTCATAGTTCCTGCATCCCAGTCTTTAAAATGAAATCCCCAAATCTGGATCATTTACAGGTTTCCCAAATGCACCTTTCCCTCCAGACTCTACTAGGAAAGAAGGAGGACAATAGAAACTAATACATGAAAGTTCTTCAATGAAAACATGGTTCTTCATGTGGAGTCTTCAGGTTAAGATGTGCTTTAGCAAAAGACTGTCTGTATCCATGGAGATGTCTCTTACTCTTCAATAAGAATCTCACCATAAGTTTTGGGACTCTATTGAGCATGTCAGAAGCTCAAGAGCAGGTCCAGTGAAGTGAGTGGCACAGGCTGCATTTTGAAGGGACAGTCACATTTCTTTGACACTAAAGGGGGACATCTGATTCCTGAAGGCTTTACCTACTACATTAAGTATAAAAGCAAATGGCATACAGTGAAACCTACTTGCTCATTGAAACAAAGAATATTTTAACCCAAGCTTCCATCTCAAAAAGGAAAAGAACTGTAAAATGAAACAAACAAAAAAATCTTCTTAAACAACTGCGTTAACTGACTTATATTAGCATGAAATTTTGTAATAGCTGCTGGTTATTCTAAAGAAAAATCAGAAAATATATGCAACCAAGACATTCCATTCTAAGATCACAGTAAAAATAGTTTGGGTTCTATGCCTTATCAAGTTTCTAGCACTAAAAACTAACAAGTATGCAGTTTACCATACTCAAGCCACACACGGTTCCTTCCGCTGCAGGCATAAACTTGGTCTCACACCTGTGGCCCACTCGGTGGCACCAAAGTGATTTGCATATGTCCTGAAAGGAAAGAAAGGACTGGTAAAGGTGATGATACAATAAAAACGAAAGCAATGTTCTTGTCTACCATACTGAAATCTGAGGTGGTTATGGAATTAGACAAATTATCCAGGAAGTGGAGGTGGCTCGTAAAGTTGGTGGTAGCAAGATAAGCAGGATCCTGGCAACTGTGTAAGTAAGCAGCTTCACACTTCCTGCATCTTCATGTGTGCTTAGTAATGACTGGGAGGCAACATCAGTTACTCTAGAGAGCAATGGCATGGGAACTAACGAGGAGACCCGGATTTTAATAACAGCTGCCAGTATAGCACAATAGGCCAAGACTGGAATCAAGCAAGATGCAATCGCAGGCTTGCCCTGGGATTTCGGGTGGCATTCTCTACGGTCATGTCATAGTACCCTTTAAGCTATAGACTCCTCATCTGTAAAACAGTGATATTAGTCCTGGCCGCTGTAGAGCTGTTCTGAAGGAAAAAATAAGGTCATACATTTAAAATGATTACTTTGCTTGGCATACAGTGTTCTTCAAAACATCAGCTGTTAACATCATTGCCACCATATTCTTCAGTTTTATTGCTATTTTCAAGATTTACAGAGGTTAATTCTTACACTAGATCTATGAAATAATTTAATTCTTGTGCTTGACTGCGGTAGGCAGAATCGTAGTCCCTGCAAAGATGTCCATGTCCTAATCCTCAGAATCTATAAATATGTTAGTTTACTTGGCAATGGGGAATTAAATTTACAGATGGAATTAAGGTTATTAATCAGCTGACCTTACAATAGGGAAACAAGCCTGGGTATTCCAGGTGGACCCAATGTAGCCATAGGGTCCTTAAATGGAGAAGGAGACAGAAGAGAACCAGAAAAATGTCAATGTGTGAATGGCACAGCTAGATGTAGCTGGCTTTGAAGATGGAGGAAGGGAGCCCTGAACCAAGGATTGTGGGAAGTCTCTAGAAGATGGAAAAGGCAAAGAAATGAATCCTTCCCTAGAGCCTCCAGAAGGAACGCAGCTATGCTGACACCTCGATTTTAGCCCAGTGAGACCCATGCTGGCTTCTGACTTCCAGAACCCTAAGACACTAAACTTACATTGTTTTAAGTCACTAAAGTTGGTGGTCCTTTATCACAGCAGCAGCAGGAAACTAATACTAACAGCATTTCACAGACGAGGAGAGTGAGCAAGCTCCTGACACTTTTAGAGCACAAAGTCACACAGCTAGTAAGTGTCAAAGGCAGGACTTGTGCTGGCCCGATTCCAGAGTCCAGGTTCTTATCCACTGCTCTGGACCTGGATTTGCCATTAACAGATGTTGGAAAGCTCTACATCTCCAGGCCTCAGTTCCTCATCTAGAAAGTAAGGGGATTGAATGAGATTCCTTCTAGCACAAACATTTGAAATGGCTGTTCAGAATTATGTCACTAACGGAATGTCAAAATCATGAAGCATTAAAATGATCCCATTATGTTTGCCACATTCTATTTACTAAGGTAGAAATGTGAACACAAGCATTTTGGGGAAAATATTAACAATCTGGGAGGAAAAAAATGGTTTTTGCGGTCACTTCTTGTAATCCTGAAAATTCAATTAACTAGGCACCCAATTCCCCAAGCATTCCAGTTAATATAGATTTTACAGTTAGAAAATATGGCAAGAACGTGCTTAGAGATATTTCACAAAAAGTTTTCCACAGGACTAAGAAAAGAAAACACAGGGAAACCAGAGATATGTGCAGTAGTGAGTCTGGCCTTTTAGACCATAAAATTCTTTCCTCAAAAGAGAATGGAAGGATATTTATAAGGAAAAATGTTGAATATGCTGAGAAAAAAAAAAAAAAAAAAAAACCAGGGAGGTCCTGCTTGGAAACACCAGCAACCCTGGGCGTGTGCATGTATATGCACACACACACACTCACACATCATTTCCAGAGGTCAAAAGAGCTCATAAGACAAAATATATAAGAGTTTCTCATGGAAATGGGACCTGCCAGAAGATGTTGGTAGAAGGCCTAAGGCACCCTCCCAACAAGCTGAATCAGAGTCATCACCTCTTGTGGGCTCTCTCACAAGAACCCCTGGTCTGAGGGGAATCAATTAAAGTTGAAAATGGAGCTGTCTGCAACAAAATGGAGGAGTGAGGGGAAACCATTGAAACAATCAAGTCCAAGGTTAGAAAGGCTTTCAGGATTAAACTGTTTTCCTTCTCACAGCTAGGGGAAAGCCAGAGCCCTCACCCACAGCCTATGTGGCACCTACCACAACGGCCCCAGGGCAGACCAAAGTTGATGCCAGGCCACAGGGCTAAGGAACAGGCAGCTCAAGTGGACCAGGGAAACTAAACAAAGCAAAAAACAGGGATTCCAGAGTGAAATAAGACAGGCTGTGTGAACATGTTATTTCTTCTGTAGCGAAGCGCAGAAGTCAAACATAATTATAGGCAACTACATGCTTTGATGACCATGAAAGCTCTCTGAGCAAGCTCCTTTGCAAAGTAAACAGAAAGGGGAGTTTGCACTTTTGTTTGTTCCTTTCTCCCCACCCCCTCCCCCGCCCCCCACAGTATATTCAAGAAACTTTTCCTTATCTATAATTCTCAGGACTTAAGTCATAATTTAAGGGGATAAAAGCAACCAAAGACTCCAAGGTCCCTTTGGATATGATTTTTTTCCCCTGAACTAAACAGTGTTCATAAGGAAGGAGCCTTGGCTCTACAGTAGTAGCCTGTGCTGTCAAGCACTGGCCATGTTCGTTCACCAGCTGTATTTCACAGGACGCCTGTCCCTGCAAGTGAACTGTGATATCCTAAAATTGTTTATCGTTTTTTCATATCAAATTTTATGAAGCATCTCAGACTTAACACACCCAAAACAGAATTCCTCATCTGTACCCCGAAACCTGCTCTATGTTAAGCCCTCCCTCATCATCCTTCACATACGTCCATACCTTCAGTTGCTCAGGTAAAAAAAAGTTGGAGTCACCTTTGACTACTCCATTTCTCTCCTTCTGCCAGAAAATCTTCCACTGTAACAAGGAATTGTATTGGCTCTACACTCAAAATATTTCTAGAATATGAACAATTAACACCCATTCCATTGCTACCATCTGGTTCCAAGCCACACCCTCCTCACAAGCCTGCCTGCTTCCAACCCTACCCTCCATCTCTACCAGTTTATTCTCAACACCGTAACTAAAGCTGCACTTCCCAATATGGTAGCCATTAGCCACATGTGGCTATTTACATTTGATTTAATTAATTAAAATGAAATATAATTAAAACTTCACTTCCTCAGTTACCCTAGCCACACCGCAAGGGTTCACTTGGCCCATGTGACTAGTGGCTGCTACCATATTGGCTAATGCAGAATATTTCTATCATAGCGGAAAGTACTATTGGACAGAGTTGAGTTAGAATGATCCTTCCAGATCAGGTCAGTCAGATTATGTCACTTCTCAGCTCAAAACCATACAATTGCTCTCATTTGACTAGGAGAAAAGCCTAAGCCCTTATAATTGCCTACCCAGGCATATATGATCAAGTCATCTTCTACCAGTCTACCTTTTGCTCACTCTGCTCTAGTCACACTAGCATCCTTGATGATCTGCAAATGCCTCAAGGTTGCTTCCTACTTGGGTCTTTGCCATGGCTGTTCTACTTTCCCCAGTTTTCTGCATAACTAACCCTCTCTCACCTCCTTCAAGTCTTTGCCTAAATTTCACCTTCTCAGTGAGGTCTCCTATGACCTCACGATGAAAAAATTCAATTCCATCAGCTGCCACTCAGTCAGCCTCCCAATTTCCCTTACCCTACTCCACCTTTATTTATCACTTGTGACTTTCTAATTTACATTATTTCCTTATTTATAATATTTATTGTGCATTATCTGTCTTTCCCGTTAGAATGTCAGCACCACAACGGCAGTGGATTTTTCTCTCTGATGTATCCCAAGCATCTAGTACAGTACCTGGGCAATGTGAGGTTCAATGAATACTTTTCAATAAATCAATATAAGAAAGAAGTGTTGTATTTATAATTAAAAATAGTGTTCACTTGTATAGAAGACTGTGGAATCCTTAAGAGTCTTCAAGAATCAAAGAAATGTGAAAGAACCTCAAAAAACAAATAGAATATGCTCCAAAAATATTGAGTGCTGCTGCTAAGAGTTTTCCATTAATTATTTTATAGGATTATCATGGTGACTCTGTGAGCTAGATACGAGTGTTTTCTTCATTGTACCCATGAGGAAACTGAGCGAAGTTAAATAAATTCCCTCACCTTACCTTAACAGGCAAGTCTCTGGTTAGCCTGGATTTAAACCCATTTCTGTCTGACTCAACTGCCCAAACTTTTAGCTAAGGAATCAGGGGATTATAGAGTCATGGTCACCTTGAGTTGACACTAGTACCATTTTAAACATCACTTTATTGGGGTAAAATGTACTGGGTGTAATATGCACCCATTTTAAGTGTACAGCTTGATGAGTTTTGACAGATGTATACACCACCACAATCAAGAAAGAACATTTTCATCACTTCAGAAAGTCCCCTCATGCCCTTTTCCAGCAAATTCCTCACCCAGGGGCAACCACTTTTCTAATTTCTATCATCATAGATTAGTTTTGTCTATTCTTAAATTTCATATAAATGGAGACTTAGAGTATGTGCTTTTTTTTTTTTTTTTTTTAAGATTTATTTATTTCTCCCCCATCCCTTGTTGTTTTGCGCTCGCTGTCTGCTCTCTGTGTGTTCTTCTGTGTCTGCTTGTCTTTTCTTTTAGGCGGCACCAGGAAATAATCCAGGGACCTTCTGGAGTGGGAGAGAGGCGCTCAATCTCTTGCGCCACCTCAGCTCCCTGGGTCTGCTGCGTCTCTTATTGTCTCTCTCCTGTGTCTCTTTTTGTTGCGTCATCTTGCTGTGCCTGCACTCCGCACGGGCCAGCACTCCTGTGCAGGCCAGCTTACCATGTGGGCCAGCTTGCCCTTCTCTAGGAGGCCCGAGGAATCGAACCCTGGACCTCCTATATGGTAGACAGGAGCCTAATTGCTTGAGCCACATCCATTTCCCTGTGCTCTTTTATATATGGTTTTATTTTGCTCAGCATGTTTCTTAGTCACCCATGTTTTTGTATGTATCAATAGTTTGTTCCTTTTAAATTGATAAATAGAGTATAAATAAACTAAAATTTGCTTATCCATTCACCTTTTGATGGACATTTGGGTTGTTTCCAGCCTTTGGCTCTTATGAACAAATCAATAGCTAAGAACATTCTTGGACAAGTCTTACTGTGAATACATGCTTTTCTTTCTTTCAGGTAAATACTTTAGAGTGGATTTGCTGGGTCAGAGGGCAGGGACATGTTTAACTTTACAAATATTTTTTTAAAAAACCTGCCAAACCATCCATTATCCAAAATGACTACACCACCAATTATGAATATAATTAATACTACTGAATTGTATATTTGAAAGTGGTTAAAATGAGAGATTAGGTTGTATATCTGTTACCAGAATAAAAATTAAAACAAATACAGAAGCATAGAATTGTTTAAAAAAAAAAAAAGGGTGCATGTTATACTCTCATAAGCAATATATGAGAGTTTTAATTGTTCCACATCTTTGATGACATTTGGAGTTGGTAGTCTTTTTGTTTTTGTTATTATTTTCTATTTTTTTCACTTGTCTTTTTAGTCGTACTCATTCCAGTGTGTGCACAGTGGTACCTGAGTTATATTTTCCTAATAATTTATATTGAGTACCTTTTAAATTTTCCTAATAATTTATAATGAGTACCTTTTCATGTTGACTATTTGTATATCTTCTTTTCTGGTGTGTAATTTAAGTCTTTTGCTCCCTTTTTTTTTTTTTGATAGAGGAATTGTCTTAAGTGTCATTTTATATTTTTTGGGGGTAGATAATATGAAAGTCAGTATAACAGTTAAGAGTACGTACTAACCAGTCCCAATCTTAGTTCTGCCACTTATTAGTGGTGAAAACCTGAGCAAAACATTTTACTTATCTGTGATTCAGATTTCTTATCTAGAAAAAGGGGGTAAGACAGCACATACCCCAAAGGGGTGCTGTAAGCCTTGAATATATGAATATGTATAAAGTGTTTAAAGCATTGTTTGATATATAATAAGCACTGCATAGATATTAGGTATTCTTTTAGAAATAAAGAAAAGGTTTTCTTCTTCAATTTTTTAAAAAGCTAATTCAAATAGCTAAACAAGCTTTCACTGCGATCTTTGACTCTAAATCCTGGGTTTTTAGTTTTCTGTGAACTGGCACTTAGCCTGATGTTGGGAAGATTATTTAACTTCAATTTCCTTACTGCTAGGTTCAAGGTGAACAATAGATAATGTCCCTGTTTGTTCTGCCAGTAGATAAATAAGACACTGGAGTCAGACAAATGGAGATCAAGGTAATAACCTGATTGTTGATAAAGATGAATTGGAGAATGTGGCTGAGATCTGCAGCTAAACAGGCCTTCTCATGGTATCTCCACCGTATTAAACTAACTGCTCTTTCCCATTTGCAGGCAGAGGAGACAAGCAAAAGTATCCCCAACAAAGGCAGGCCACTTACAGGGTGTTAGAGGAGGGGGTAGACACCGTGCACAGGCAGCACGAGAAGAGAAGACACTGAGAAGGTACCAGTCCGTTCCTGGTCAGGAGTGCTCTCAAACTCACCAGGCAGGTAAGTCACTCCTCCCTTGGGCAAGGATGAGAGAAGGAAAAGAGGCAAAATCTTCCGCTATATGGAAAGGAAGTGCTAAAAACAATTAGCTTGTGTTATCATAAATCCAATAACCATTTACTGAGTCTCTAACATGTCAAGTAAATGCTAAACATGATAGAGCAGAGGTAGGTTAGTATAGGAAATGAGGGAAGGCGGCTGGTCAGAGCAGAGCTGTAACCATCACAGCTGGTACCTGGCTGGCAGAGAACACTGCCCTGAGGGGAGGAGCTGCTTGAGAACAAAGCTGTAACCGGTACAGGCAAAAAGCCCACCAAGACTCTGGTCACCAGGTCCTATCTGAAATACCCAGGCTCAGAAGCAGGCCCGGATAACGCCAAACAGAAAGGCCTCCCTATTGGGTCCCTGAAAGCTCACAGGTGAAGGCAGGAAGGCAACCAGTCAGGACAGCAAACAGCTGAGACCCCTCCTTAATATGGGGAAGGGGAGGAAGAAAGGCACTCTGGGACCCCACGTGCATGTCGCCCTGTAGCATGCCCGCACCCATGTCTCGGGTGTATACCTTCCCTCTTTCTTGTTTCTCAATAAATCCTTTTCCTTGCCTCACTAAACTGGCACATCTCTAATTCTTTCCTGCGACATAGCCCCAAGAACCTAGAAACGCAGAGTGCTCTGGCAACAGAGCCATCTACTGGGGCCAGGTTGTACATTCAGTTATAATATCATATGATAAGCTTTTGAGGGTGACATAGAATGTGATGTGGAGCCCAGAGAAAGGATCATTTAAATCTCCTTGGGAATGCGAAACTTTAGCAACAATAAAAATATGATTAGGTGTTTGTCCTACAGACAGCCACGTAGCATTCTCGATAGGAAAGCATATCATCAAAAGGCTAGTAGAATGAGAGCGGGCAACGTTTGAAAAACATACAAAAGCATCAATACTGTTGGAACATGAATCCATGGAAAAAGGTGACAGAAGCTGAAGAATGCCGTAGCAGATCTGGTAGCTCACAAAGGAGGTGTGGCTTCGATAGAAGGAAGTTTCTCTTCATTCTCCCTTCTTTGATTTCAACGTCAAATTAATGAAGGAAAAACATGTCCATTCTTCCATATTTAGCATGTTCTTTTCTTCAAAGGAAATGCTGTCTTAGGGGAAGGGCCTGAAAATATTCACTATAATCCAAATACCTTCCCCACAAGTCCTATTCAGATTCAAACCCCATGGTGGGTCTATCAATGCCCTGCTATGTGACAGTAAGTGTGCTGGCTACTGAGGTACTACTGAGTAAACTAAAGAAGGATCCTTTTGTTTCCCTTCTCATTTCTAACTCAGTAAGATAACCAGCAAGGGAAGCTGAGTGGAGCCTCTGACATGCTTAGGGCGTCCTGGCAAACAGCACCAGTTCACTAAGGCAGTCAGGAAACACTTAGTAATGCACAGCAGTCAGTCAAAGGGATGTTCTCTCTAATTGCTATGGAGGCAACCCTCCTTTAGGTCTGTCAGAATAACGGGGAACCCCGTTAGCCAGATTAGCAAATCATTGTCTTGAACACTTTGAAAGTAAGGGGAGATCAAGCTTGATATGCCAAAAACACAGATAATCTGAGGCTGGGAGAAGAGGACCTGAGGGGGAGGGGGAGGGGTGAGAAGAGGAGGGAGTGGTGAAAATCAGCCAGCTTCAGTCCCTTTGACAAAGAAGAACACTCAGGTGTGAGGGTGATGGTACTGCTGAGGACAAAGGGAGAGCAAGGTGAAGAAAACCGTTATGGTTTATTGGGGGAAGCACCTATACCAAAACAGTAATCCTCACAAATATGCCAGGGAAGAACAATTAGTATTCTCACCTTACAGATACCGAAAATGAGGCTGAGAGGTATTAGGAAGTAGTGGCATAAGATTTTAAATCCAGGTCCATTTAATTCCCAAAACCAGAGATATATGCATGCGTGTATGTGTGCACATGCGTGTGTATAAAGCTGAGTCTTAATTCACTAGTTCTCAACCCTGACCATGCATCGGGATCACCTGAAGCCCTTGATAAACTACACACAGTTGGGGCCGACCGCCAAATTTTCTTATTCACTAGGTGTTGAGAATTGAATCATATCCCCCACAAAAGGCATATTCAGGACCCAACCCCTGGTCCTGTGTATGTGAACTCATTTGTATATAGGACCTTTGAAGATGTTATTAGTTAAGGTGTGCCCAAATGGGATATGGCGGGTCTTAATCCAATATGGCTGAAGTCCTAACAAGCAAAGGATATTGGATTCTGAAGAAGCAGCCAGAAGCTAGCAGTCAACAGAACCCAGAAGACAAAGGAGAAGACGCCTCCATGTGCATGGCCATGTAACAAAAAAGCCAGGTGTGATGGCTAGGCTAATGTGTCAACTTGGCCAGGTAATGGTGCCCAGTTGTTTGGTTAAGCAAACACTGGGCTAATTGTAATACAAGGGCATTTCATGGACTTTAATCATCAGTGGGTTGATTGCATAAATGGCCAATTACATTTACAATCAACTGAGGAGGTCTCATCCAATCAGTTGAAGGCCTTAAGAGGAGAAATGATTTCAACATTCAGAGAGAGAATTCCCATCTCTACTTCAGACAGCCAGCATCTTCTGGGGAACTCATCGAGGACCTCCATTGGAGTCCCTGGCCACCCTGCCCTACAGAATTTGGACTTGTGCACCCCACAGTGGAGCCAGACAATTTTATAAAATCTCTTACTATTTACAGATATCTCCTGTCAGTCCTGTTTCCCTAGAGAACCCTGACTAAGACACCAAGGAGCCCCAAGATTGCTGGACAGTCAAAAGACTTGACCCTGGGAGGAAGCAAGCCTTCTAGCTTCGGCAAATGTGAGCCAATAAATTCCTGTTTTTAAAGGAACCCATCTTATGGTATTTGTTTTAGCAACCCAGAAACCAAAGCATTAGGCTTGGGATGGGACCTAAGAATTTGTATTTCTAAGTTCCCAAGTGATGCTGATATGCTGACGATGCTTGTTCAAAGGGACACTTTGACCATTTTTTCCTGTTTCTCTTGGGTGCTTCTAATCACTATGCAAAATAGCCTTTGTAGGAGGTACAAGGAAAAAAGAATGGTGGAGTGAGGGGAAAAGACTAGAAAGAAAAGGCAAGGAGAGGACAAATAAAGACCCTGAAAACAAACTTCATCTTTCCTGTGTTGCTGGAGCTGCGCTTAATATCTGAAATAAACAGGATGATCAGGAGATTTTGTTGTTTTGGAAACTTCTAGTCAGGGCCTAGCAGTGAACTATTTGTTAGCCTCAGAAGCCTGACTATGTTCCAAGTTACATGTAGGTTTAGGTACCATAGGTAAACTGTGGGGAAAAATATCATTCCACACTCAGGATCCATCAACCCACTTCTGTATTTGACCTCATAGTCATCTTAAACAATTTGTCTCTTATGTCTCCCCTCCCCTCCAGATGGTCTTGTCCCCTTGCTTTCCTCATGTGATTAGAACTTCTAGCCTGGAATTTCCATTTCCCTTTGCTCCACTTCCCAGGGAAGATCATCACACTGAGATGCTGTCTTTGAAAAGAAGACCTCTAATTTAAGAATGGCTGTTTAAGCCCAGCACACTGCCCGATACAGAGGAGGTACCCCACAAAGGTTTGGTGAATGTATGACACTGAAGGAATGACAGTAATCTTAGAAAATTCCTTTATATTTCTAAGAAAATCAAACGCATTACCAACTGAGCATTCGCGGCATAGTACGTGCTTAATAAATATTTGATTAATGAATGAATAAGCTAAAGAATCTTTTAAGAATGCAGTAAAGATGAGACAAAATCAGGAGACAAACTTTTTCAGCAAAGTGAATGACTTCTTACCTCTGCCAAAAGCGTCAACTTAAAAGGCAACAGAAAGAACTGTCAATTTAATTTGTACATATGATACATCAGCATTTGCCAAAGTAGGGTCCATGTAACAGATGATTATGGATAGTATATGGCTAACCTCTTCCAGCAGTTATGTATTTCATTTGTATTAGGGAAAAAAAAAAAAAAAAACAATTGCTTATCAAACCTGTGATTTGATGGATATCATTTCTTTGGACAATACATTTTTTTAAAGTGAGTAGATTTGCAAAAATGCAATAAGTGAATATAATGTTGTACAGAGATATAGCGCAACTAATGGAGGTAGTCGTCAGTGATGAAATGTTAATGTTAGTGGCTGAAGTTTAGGAAACACCAAAGGAGAGGAAGAAGCTTAACATCAATGTGGGTGATTCCTTTTATTCAGGTCCCACCATTTTAAAGTTTTGTGGCTTTAGGTATGTTGAAATGCATTTTCTGTACTTAAGGTAAAAGGTGTTGAAAATTCTAATTTTAAAAGGTTTTTGTGAATATTGAAATAAGGTAAAAAAAAATCTGAGTATAATTCCTGATGTGGAGCAGACTCATTCAACAGCTGGTGGTGATGGAGGTGGTGATGGTGGTGGTGGTGATGGAGGTGGTGATAGAGGTGGTGGTGGTGAAGAAAGAGAAAGAGGAGGAGGGAGAGGAGGAGAAAGAGTAGGAGGAGGGGGAGGAGGAATAGGGAGAGGAGGGAAAGCTATAAACCTCCATCATTTCCGCCTATCCAGGTACTTAGGACTTCCATATTTCTCTCTTTGGATACTGGGAGTAAACCAACTTAAAAATGATTCCACTTTTTAGTGATGCTCAGATTGCAACTCTGTCAGTGATGTAGTCCTTGACCAGGTGGAACAAGGTTTCTCTCATTTTGACATCCAGGACTTCTGCATTTTCTCATCTGTTTTATAATATTGAATATAACATTGAATATTGAATATAATTGAATATAATATTGAATATAATATATAATATATAATATTATAATATTGACTTGACACCAAAATCTTAAGATTACTCAAGATGCACGTTGAATTTTAACATATCAAAAAATTCTCTGCTAATAATATTTCATATACTATAAATGACATATGAAGTATTTGGGGGTGGCGATGATTTTAAATGTAGTACATTAAAGGAGAATATGAGTACAAAGATAACAGAAATAGTCATTACTCAGAGGCAAAAGCTGTTGTCCCCAGATTTACTGCTAGCGATAAAATCTTCATCTAAAGAGGAGGAGTTTTCTTCCAAGGACGCAGTCAAACGGTGTTTAAACCGAGCATGGTCTATGGGGGATAAGTCTGGATAATTCATTGGCAGTAAAATTGCCACTTAATTATCATGTCAAACAACTGACATCTTAGAGATAACCCAGACTTTAACCCTTGGCCCCACTAACCCAAATGTTTATACTTGTGTTAGGTACACAGACACATTGCAGAATCTTAATGTAAGTTTGAAATTACAAGCAAACATACCTTCACAAAACCAAGGCTGCATAACTTGGCTTTTGCTCCAAATTGCCACTTGCACTGTGTATCGGCATCATAAATCTGTCCTGGTAGTTTGTCCGGATATTTATACTGTCCTGTTTGCTTGGGCTCATCTACCAGACATCCAGCCTGAGGTGTGCTATAGTAATAACACATATTTATTAATTACTATGATTCTCTGTGTTCTTTCCATTTAAAGCAACACAATCATGCGAAGAGAAATAAAATGTGGTTAAAGAAATAGGTATATGTTTAAAGTTAAAATGTACAAAGCTACGAAGGATTTTACATGGTGCTGGACGTTACTACTATCCTAGTGATTTGGCTTAATGGGAAATGGGAAATGGCAATAGATTTTTAAATTCCCCTCATAAGTCTCTTTCAACAATATTCAACAAATATTTGTTGAATGTCTACTCTGTAGCAAGCATTAGGCTAAGCTTTAAAGGTAGAACACAAACCAGACAGGGGTAGGACCTGTCTACCAGTTTAAAGTCATGCTGTATTTTACCTCAAATAATCTTTACAAATAAAGGAGTAAGGTTATTGAAAGAAATCAGGAGGAAGGATACACTGGGGCAAAAGACAGAAAAATTTCCCTGAGGTACGTTTAAGTGGGTCATGTTAAGAAAAAAAATCAGTCTTGACGGCACGGATATTCTTAGAAAGCACCTTATCTCCATTTATTTCAACAATTAACTGTGGAATCACTGAGGGGTGAAATAGTGTTTTGGTTAAGTGGGATTTTGGAGTCAGACAGATGGGGGTCCTAGTCAACCACATAACGAAGGCCAAGTTATGTAAGCCTTACACCCCTCGTTGACAGCGACTCCCATGAGCGTTGTTAGGCGGAAACAAGAAAAGGGAACGTGCTTAACTCAGCGTAGGAAGCACTCAGAGTTAGCTTTTGTTGTTGCTATCGTCGTCACAAGGCGTTCAACTGTAACATAATAAGGATGGAAATTCAACCTATATCCTAACTGACCTTGATTTATAATATTTGTGGATTTCATTCTCACATGAGTTTGAAAAGATAATTTCAGGCCCCAAATCATAAAACTAACGAGAGACTCTTGTGTGGTAAAGCTTATTTTTAACACAAGGTTTGTCCATTTTTACTGTGCTTTTGGATATCATTGGTTAGACATCCTTACGTTTAGTCAACCTTGCCTGTGGTATTGTTAATTCCGCAAACATATGCAAATAATACTCACTGGGTGAACAGGTGTCAAGAATATCAATTCCCAAAGAAATTTTAGTTTCCCTAACACACATCTGGTCAAGGCTGATGGGATTAGAACCTGAGTGTACTTGTGGGTCAACACAGATTAAAATGATATACCTACATAAATGTAAAAGGATAGACCTACATATATTTATATATATAAGCATAATATGCATTATATAATATATATTTTATTACAGACTTTACATATAATACATACAAATATATATATTTAATAACAGCAACTATACTGTTACGTGATCAAATGGTCACATGTATACTACACATTTTAAAAATTAAGGGAAAGTTCAGAGAATTTCAACTTGGGTTCAAATAGTACTACCTTCCCAACTCCCAATTTTACTAACACAAAGTAAGAGATTTAGACATATAGCCAGCTCTTTCGAACAAAACAGACAATCAAGAGAATGCTCCATTTGTTAAAGAAACATGCACACATTGTGAACATTTTCTAATACTCCCATGACCAAATTAGTCAGGTTAAAATAATTAGTCACAGTAAACGGCAGTATGTAGCAGCCTCAGGAAGTAAAGAAGTAGAGGTAGTTAAGAGCTCAGATCCAGGATTCAGAACAGGCCTAAGTGTGAGTGTTATGGCTGAAACTCAACAGGTGTAGGACCTTAAGCAGATAATTAACCTCTCTAGGATTCAATTTCCTCAACTCGAAAATAAGGATAATGATGGGATTGCTGTGGATTGAATGAGGCAATATATGGAGAGCATTTAGCACAGTATTAGGCCCTCAATCTATTTTTTCAACAATTATCATAAAACAATCATCGCTGTCATCATCATCTTGGCAATGTGTCACTTTTCTGTTCATTGAGAGGTCAAAAGCCATTTCCACTGCAGCTGTCTCCATGTCTACTGATCACTGTTCCCTGTCCCCACCCCAACCCTGGGTGCACCCCCGGCTTTGGCCTCTTACCTGAGGAATTTCTTGAGATATTGTCGGCTGCATGAAGACCACGAAAACACCCCATTGTTTCCTGTCAGTGTGGGAGACATGATATTGCCTTCAGTCTTCCTGCAGGGATTGCCTTCCCCATCATGAATCATGCCAAAACTTAAAGGAAATGAAGAAAACAAAAATCTTTATGTGAATTCATTTTCCAAATTATAGCCAGAGGAAGAAAAAAAAATACATTGACAATCAATGAACCCAAATGAAAGGCAGCTTTTGAAACTGTAAGAAAAAGAAAAAGACAAAAATGAGTTACTATATAAAGGATTGTAAAAGTCATGTAGAAAATTTTAGAGAAAAAGGGCTTTGTTATATTATGTCTTGACCATATGATCAAAGAATGGTGCACCTATAACATATTTTAAGGGCTATAAAATTTTGGTCAGCCTTTCTAAGCCAAACTAAAGTGATGGCATAGGCAATTTTAAAAAAAAATTTCAAATAGCCATTTTTTTTTTTTTTTTTTGCCACCTATCATGGAACTCTGGAAGGAAGTTCTGAATGAGTAGAAGGTAGATACAGAGAGAAGCTGATTAAACATTGTCTAATGACTGTTCTTTGCATAAGGCTAGTGTGACATGAAACCTTTTCTCCAATGTTGATAAATTGTTACTGAAATAAAAAATTCTGCTTATAATTAAACTCTACTAAAATCATAAACATTTTTAAATATTCGTTGTTGAACCATCTATTGAAGGACTTCTTCTGAAGGTACTTGTGTGCTCTAATTTACCCCATCTCTCCACAGAAGGTTCTGGCAATTAGAGGGTCAAAAAATAATTTCAGGTGGCTTACTCACAAGACATTATATACATTATACCTAAATGATTCCCAAATCTCCTAAACAGGTAGAATAAGAGTGACATTAATATATATGCTCACATATACCCAGATATGATACACACACCATAAATGCAGAGCTTACCCCAGGTTCTATTAAAGGGTAGGAGATAGGGAAATAAGTTCCTTTGATAAACTCAAAGCAATTCAATATGCAAAAAAAAAAAAAAAAAAGACTTTTATGGCTTTTTTTTAGGAGGGCAGAAGATGGAGAGATATAGATATCAACATTATCATTAATCTAGATGTTTCTTAACCTAATTATTTTAAAGTAGTAAAATTTGCCTCTTAAGGACATAGTTTTATAAGGGAGAGATAATTTTTATGGAAATAAACATGTTTTTCTGACAAAACCTCTATCTTTTGGAGGTAGCCAACTCCAAAGAAATAATTATCTTAGAGAAACATAGTCCTGAATTTGTTGTGACCCTTATCTAAAATCTGGCCATTTTTCTGGCATTCCTTCCCATTTATCAGACAAGTATTAGCAGGATAAGAATTAGCAGGATCCTGTCAGTGAATGCCCCAGGTGTTAGAGTGACACATTCACAAATAAGGATTTATTAACCTCAACATACATTCAGGAAAAATGTTTTCTCATCCTCAGCTTTGCCCAATTCAATCCTTTGTACCTGACCAGGATGCTAAGGGGATTTGTTTGGGAGACACTCTTCTAAATGTACTGAAGGAAACCTACATATAAAGCACCAGAGGAAAGAGTGAGAATCCCCGAAACCAGGAATAGGGCGCAGAGAGACCGAATCCACCACTCAAAGAAGAAATGGTCGTTTAAATCAGCATGGAGTGGGAATTTTATGGGTATAAGAAAACGAAGTTTGAATTAAAATTTGATCCTAAAACTTAAATTTCTAATTTACTTTTATTCAACAGCTTTTCTGAAGATAACAAATATTTTTCAACACATCAAAAAGACATATCAAAATCTCATGAACAGGGAAGCAGCTGTGGCTCATGTGGTTGGGCTCCCGTTTACCATATGGGAGGCCCCAGGTTCGATTCCCTGGGCCTCCTGGTGAAGGCAAGCTGGCCCGGCGTGGTGAGCTGGTGTAGCAAGATGACGCAGAAAAGGGAGACAAGCAGACACAGAAGAACTCACAGCAAATGGACACAGCGAGCACAAGCAGCAAAAGGGGGATAAATAAATAAATAAATCTTTTTTAAAAAAATCTCATCAATAGTCTGTCTCAAACTTAACTCTAAAAGCCATGTTATGGAGGCCTTGAGTATATATTTTATCTTATATCTGTTCTTTACTGCCTCCCCTTATTGGCTCCTCTCTCCCCACCCATCCTGGAGAGTTTGTTTTGCTTTCCTTATCTAAGATGTTGGGTTTTTGTTAACTTTGACTCATAAGCAAGGATGACGAAATTTTCAATGACCAGTATTTTGAAAAGTGAGACCTGTTAATTGGGACTTCATGGTGGTGAAACAAATTTAGATACACGTTTGGCATGTACTATTTTATTTCCTGCTCTCCACAAAAGGGTCTTGTGCCCAATGGCCAATTTCCTTTTCATTGTGAAGTTCTGTATTTAGTTAAAAAAAAAAAAAATCCACAGTACAAATTCACGAGGACCAATAGCCATTTTTGTACACTGCTTACCATAAAATTGGTTCATTCATATTTCACTGAGAAAGTGCAAGCTTGCATATAAAGTTGCTGGGAAACTGCTGGACAACAAATCCAGAATAATACAAAAAATTTCCTACAGATAGTAAGATTTAACGCACAAGAGACACTAACATAAAAACTTCAAGGTATAATTACATTTGCTGAATGAAGGATTGTTTGCTTTTATTTTTCAGTCAGAAATTAATTGGATGCTCTGGAAACGTCTAAGAGTTATATATTGAATAAAGCACACACACACAAACATTCCTAAACGTGTACCTCCAAAGAGCATTGCCCTTTGAAATTCTCACCTTGTAAAGCAGCATGGTTATCCTAGTACAGCTATTATTGCTCAAGTAATGTTGAAAATTCTCAGAATTTTCTTCACAACAGATTATATTATCTTATTAAAAATTCATTTCATTACTCTTAGGTTCCTTGTTCCTCGTTTTCAACTGCATTCTCAAAGAAGTAAGATTTACTTACGAGACCCATGAAATGGATAGGATGTGTATGCAAGAACCTCAATTAAAAGAAGATGCGGAATATGCTTCAAAAGGCTTTTTAAAAATTTACATGCCATAACATTCTGGGATGTTATTTACATGATTCCATGATTATTTCCTTAGTATGAAAAATTAGCTATTAGTATCTCCATTGCAGCATTGCTTGAAATAATAGAAACATAAAAGAAAATAAACAAATGTGGGAAAGGCCAGAGGACAGGTGAAATGACTTGGAGTGTATTTACTCTTAGAGTGTAACACTGTGTGGCTATTTAAAGGCCGTTGTTGAAAAAGACAAACATCAAAGTGACAGGTCCTTATTGGGCCCTTCTTATGCGCCAGGCATTATTCTCATCTTTATACAAGATTTATCTCTCTACTAAATTTAGATTAATAATGGTCATTAGAGGAATGCCAATTGACTGCTAGATCAGTTTTCATAAAAAGCCGTGAAGCAAGGGACCACTTACTTGTGCCCTGACTCATGAGCAATGGTGAAGGCAAGGCCAAGCCCCGTGTCTTCATTGATGGTACAACTTCGGTACTTACTGCACATTCCACTGATGGGAGCAAAACCTATTGCAACATCAATTTCAAATGTTAATCCAAAGGGGCACACACAAATACACAACCATTTCTCTCGAACCCAAAATGTTCTGCACAGTTTTCATTTAATGGATAAATGCACTTTTTTTTCCCACAGGAAAATAAGAATTGGTTAGCCTGCTAAAGCTATACAGTTCTCTGTCCTGTTTAATGATAATATAAAAACACAGTACTGCACACTTTCTTGTTTAGATATTGTCATCAATTTATCCTCCTGAACAAGCCTGTGAAGTCAGAACGAGTGTTATAATTCCCATAGAGTACATATAAATCATATAGAACAGGAAATGTATGGCTCACCTAAGGTCAGAGCAACCACTAAAATGACACCTAAAACAATGCAAAACATGTGCTTAACAGTGGCATTAGTGTCAAAACAGAGAATGTGGAAATGCCTAAGCAATGCGTGCAGATTAAACTTGTTTTCCTTCTGGCTACTCCAGAAGATGTAAAAAATGCTCATTTCCAAAGACTTAGCTTGGTCCAATGACTACAGTTGGTCATCCCACCTCTTTTCAAGAGCAGTTATAAAATCATTGCACCGAGCTCTTGATTCTATCTTGAACTATATTATAGGTGTGAATGTCTTCTTTCCCAGTTTTGAGTTCTCAAAAGCAATAGAACAAGGCTTTGCACCCAGTAGTACTAAACATGTGCTCGTGAATTGATTGTGCCCACCTTACCATCATAATGTAAGTGAGATCATCTGCGAAATGCAATATAACCGAAGGCACGTATCGTGGGGTAGCATCATCATCACCACCACCACCACCACCATCACTAAATAGATGGTTGCTAAATAAGAGGTGCTGTGCTATATGCCTAGTACATGTCTACATGTGTATACATGACTACAGATGAGGGAACCGACACTCAAGAAAGGCAAATTCACTTGCTGAAGATCCAAAGTCATAAATTTTAGACTGAGGAATCAAACACAGGCCTATCTGAGGTCAAAGCCCATGTTCTTTGCATTAGGACATACTGCTTAGATAAGTGCCTAGAAACCAGTTGTTGAGATTCCTGGTGGGGTCTCATAAAACTGCCTCCTCCTTAGAATCCCTCTTCAAACAGCAGCAATGCCTTGGGTTATCAGATGTCACTTGACAAATTCTAAACTCAGAATATGGATGAATATGTACTATCCCTCATTATAAAAACCCTTCCCATGGGACAACTCCCGAAATGGTTAACTCTCAGTCATACACTGTTTCTTGAAAAGACTGTGATGAGTAGCAAATTATTAAAATAAACTTATTTTCTAATAAGATAGAGAGCAATTGAAAAATCTTTTAAATTGTAAAATTTTTGTGAAAAGCTATCTACCCTTTTCTCTAATATAAGAGATTAAAAAGTACGTTGAGGAAAAAGATCATATAAAATTTTTCTCAACTCCCCCAAATTTTACCGTCAGTCTAGACCATCAGTTGTGTCACTAAACTATGGGTCCCAGGTCAAAGCTGCTCTACCGACTGTTTTTGTAAATGAAGTTTTATCGGAACACAGACACATTCATTTATATGTGGCCTCTGGCTGTTTTTGTGATAAAACTGCAAGTTGTGACAGAGATAAATAGCCTGCAAAGCCTAACATATTTACTATCTGGCCTTTTATAAGACAAGTTTGCTGGCCTCTGGTCTAGAGAATTCATCAAAAAATTTGAATTCTGCTTTGTGCAATGGAATATACTAGAAAACTTGGAAGACCTACAGATGTAAAAGATATAGGCCTTACTCACTGTCTTTTACAAATATGGGAGAATCGAGCCTACAAAGGTCAAGTAACTCTACAAAGGAGGCACTGCTACCTAGTGGCACAATTAAGTACTGTGAAGACTAGTCGAACTCTCTTCAGCTACCCGGTTCTGCGTCCATGATGCTCATGAAATAACTCACTACTTGTCAAGTTAAACAACTATGCATCTCACACCTCAGTTACCACCAATAGGATCAATAAAGAAAATCCAGAAGGAATAAAATGAATGGGCTCTCCTGTTCCATAATGAGTTCAGTTAAATAGAACGATGTTCACCAGAGGATCCAATGAAGATGCTTCATAATGTCAACATTAGGTCTCCGAATTAAGAATCTTAAGGGCACCCACCCCATAGATTCATTTCTGAACTGCTGTTTTCAGCTAACACGGATGTGCATGAAGCATCTGTTCTGTTCATACCATACCTAGAGTATCACATGGTTCGTTCTTCCAGGAACAAATATCAAATCCCGTCAATAAGATGGCATGGTCATGCCTCTTGCCATTCTTTCCAACGAGGGCAGACTGCCACTGACAAAAATTATTCAGAGACTGGTCTGCATGATGATTGATCAGTAATCCTCCCTATGGGAAACCCACACGAATCAGAGTGTGAATCTGTCACAGAGATGAAAACATTAAAGCATTCCATTTGTACAGGCAAACACACAAACATCGTGTTTCTAGGGGAAAGGTCGGTAAAGGAAAATGAGCTAAATTTGGAGACAATTAGTAAAACATTCTATTTTAGGTCAATGTTCACAATACTCAAATTAACTACAAAGTTTCAGTAGCCTATTTTCTGACCAATTATATTTCTACAACAAATAACCCAACATCAGTTAAAACACCTCTGTTCATCTCATGCTGGTACCACCGCGATAAGACTGTTGTAACTTTCACAGCATAATCCATTAACGATGGTAAAGATCAGTGGCTTCTTCAATAGAGGAGACTTAAGAAGGCAGTGGCCACAGCTGTACATCAAAGTGGCCAGCACAGGGCCTGGCACGTCATAGGTTTCAATCTACCAACCAGCCAACCAATCACTCAATCAATAACACGAAAGCTCACTGAATGAATGAATGAATGAATGAACAAATAGTTTAAAGGGCAATATAGGTCCTACCCTTTAGAGTGAAATAAACCTTACCCTTAAAATAATCACTTATCAAAATGTTTGCTTAAAACTAGTGACTCTGGTCAAGCTGAGAGTTTTTAGACAAGACCTTTAATTTTCAGTGAATTAGGATGTCCTTGGGGAATGTATAAATGGTAGGCTAAAGACAAAAGTGTTTCCCAGCCAACAGACACACTTACTATCTTTCTAAAATTCCAAGACTCATTTGACAAGTTGTTAACCTCTGTAAGTCTACACACCTGGACAATTAGATTAAGTTTTGTCTTGTCTCTGACTCCCTGCTTTGTACCTTCTTTATTGGGGTTACAACTGAAGAGGAAAAGCCTCAGGGGACTTAAAAATAGTCTTACTGAAAATTCCTACCTAAGGAAAATACAATTTCAACATCAAAACACTACAAAGAAGTGAGTACCATGCAATTTACACTCTTATTATATGTTCTGGTTTTATAGTTTGATCCATGTCTGTGTTTTGCCCTTCACTGTGATCAATTCAAGGGCAGTTAATATTCCTTGCTGGTTTTCTGTAGTACCTAAGATGGGAGCTGGGGAGAAAGTAGGTGTGCTACAAGAATTTTCTGATAACTTATTTTCAGCGTATTTTCAAAATATCCTCTTACTTGCAATTACCCAGCATATCCAACTTGCAAAATCCAACTATGCTTAAATGTATAACCAAAGGCACCTTACTTGTGTAGTCTACACTATATCATTTTCTTTGTAGGATGTAATATTTCTATTTTACATCTGTGTTTTTATTGTATGTGCATACTTAATCATATTTTATGTGCATGTGTGTATTTAGAGCTGCATGTATATATAAACAGCTGTTTTGTGGTGTTTAGTTATTTGTTTACCCAACCCTATTAGATTGTACTTTCCTTGAGGGCAGGGTCCACATATTTTCAAATTTGAATTTCTAATGCCTGGTACAGGGATTGCAGCATAGTATGTGTTCAACAAATGTATTTGGAGGGACAGAATGAATGAATGAAGAAAGAAATGCAGTTTGCCACTTACGGGCTCTTGCTCCAGGAGAATGAGGCCCACCACAACAATGCTGATGTCACTTCCAATAGTCCCATCTTTAAATAGGCTAGAAACCTGTCAGAACAATTGAAATCAAAAGAAAAGAAGTCTCAACGTTCCCTAAACTGTGGGGGGTGGAGCTGGGAGTAGGAAATCAGTCACATGCTTTTATAATGATGTGGGTTTCAATCTCACCCAATACACGATGTATATATGAAACCAATTTCCCCAAAACTCAACTTTTTTTCCCCAATAAACATCTGCTATTCAGTTCGTGCAAGGGAAGTCTATGATTTTTAGCTCCTGTGGAGAGCCAGAAGGGCTAAAGTCCTGACAACCTCCCTTACCATGTTCATCACTGTGAGAATGTACGTGGTGACATTCCCCTTGCCGTGCTTCTCCACCATTTTCTTATCTGCTACCACAAGGGTTTCCACATTTAGGCCCTTTTGTGACTTTCCAGCTGATCTCCTGGGCCGCCCTGGACTCCCGTATTCATCAAACCGTAGGTAGGTGTCCTCCGTGGGAGGCTTAGGTGCATCTGAAATGAACACAAGAGCATTTGGGAGGGATATCAGTAGAGAACATCTAGAAGACTTAGAATGAGAGAGAAATCTAAAGAAGGAGAGAAGAGAAGGCATGTAACCAACACTTCACTACTCCATTGATAAGTCATCAGTGCCTACCATGGTGTCTACCACAAGCATACCATGTGGTCAAGAATGATTTATGCAATGGATGGCGAGATGCATGGGTGGGTAGTTTCATGAACTCAAAAGTCACAAACAAGCCACTATTCTGGTTGGTAGAAAGGTCAAGAAATATTAATTTTGTGGAAAGAGTCTTTAAAAATAGAAAAAAACCTATTTTATTTTAGTACTCAAAAACTGCAGAAATGGGTAATATACTTTGTATCTATATTTATAACATTATCTACATAAAACATAAGCTCATGTAGAATATTGTCCATGCCTTATACTTTTATCTCCTACAAACTGTAAAAAAGCACATGATAAGTAGTCAATAAGGACTCGTTGGCCTGTGACAGATTTAGTTCTTGCGGGAAACGGCATCATCAAGGGTGATATTAAAATTATATCACATTTTTCATAACCGATAAGGCATGGGCAGCAACTTAGCAGTAGGGATACCAGCCACGGTCCTTTAAGAAGAGACCTGGAAATGCATGTTGGGTCAGTCATGACCTGTTTAGTTAATGGATCAAGTCCAAGGGCTCATAGGGTAGGACTGGGGGCAGCAGGGAAGGAGGCATCAGGAAGGCTCAGGACAGTAACAATTTGCTAACTAGCATAGAAATATTTCAATAGTTTAACAGCTGGTACAGCCACATTGGTGAAGTTGGTACCTGCACAGAGTGAATTTAAAAGATCGAATCACTTAGAGTTAGTTTTAAAAACTCAGATTGGCTGCTTATCAGCCCTGTGACCCTTAGCAGCAGTTTCCTCATCCATGAAAAGACCATAAAATCCATTCGCAAAGCCATCCTAAGGATCATATATTAAATATGCATCATTAGCACCATGAATATTTCTATTATTGTTCCTACCACTACTGCTATATATAGATGCCAAGTGAATGTCGCGTGAAGAAGACATTTCAGCAGCAGCACAAACACAGAAGCAATTAAAAATGGTAGAAACATCATTTTTCATTATTGTGCCCAATAATTTCAGTGATACCACCTCTTCTCCATGGGTAGAACCATCATCTGGCTACCCTGTCAAATATGGAAAACACTTGACATATCAGGCTCTTGAGCCCTTAAAATGTGGCTGGTGCAATTGAGGAACCGAATTTCTTATTTTATTTAATTTTAATCAATTTAAATTTTAAAACCAAGACTTGACTCAGTTATTGAAAAACATTTCTAAGTCTGTTTGGAAAAACTTGAGTATATATCTACTTTTTCAACTGTAAATTTTATGAAATCTAAATATAGATCAAGGATTTCTGACAAAAAATTTAGTATCTAAGCAGAAATGTGCTGTATGTGTAAAATAAATGCTGGATTTTGAAAACTTGGTATGAAAAAAGAATGCAAAGTATCTCATCTGGAATTTGTTATACTGATTACATATTGAAATGATAATATTATATATATATTGGGCTAAATAAAATACATTTTTAAAATTAATTTTACCTGGTTTCTTTCTTTTAACATTTTTTAAAATATGACTTCTAGAAAAATTCCATATGGATCTTGCATTATATCTTTATTGGATAAGGTCTAGAACATGTGGATGCTTGGGCCTGGGTCACAAAGCACATTCCAAGGTCCCTATGCTTCACTGCCACCTCCCATTAGGTGTCAGTGCGTTGTTTCGTGGGAATCCTCTCCTTTATGCCCTCAAAAGGAATACTCAACCACACCTGGGAATTTCCCTCTGATTTCCTTTCTTCAAAAGTAAATGCATGGAAAACCCAGGTACTTTTCTCAAGGACACAGAAACAAAGATAAGATTGGGACTCTATGACTAAAAAACAGGAGATGCTAAAAGAGCCAAAAAGGAACCATATCAAAATCTTTTCTAGTTTAGCCTAAAGGTATTGATCACCCAGTTTTGACTGACAGGGAAGACCGGTCATCCTTCTCCAAGCCTAAATCGCATTGGGCGCTCAGCATAACGCCCTTTAACCTGCGAAGTCACCATTGCCAACGGCACTCAAGAAAACCAGCAGAGGGCCCCCAACAGAACAGAACAAGAAAATGTTTCCTTACATACATTTCTTGCGTCGTCCACAAAAATGCTGCTTTTGCAACCTTCGATGGTGATAATCTCTTTCTTGGCTCTGAGACAGGTGGGGAGTGTGACTTGGGGGTTGAGCAGGATTACTCCAACTGGAGCTGGGGTAGACATGATAGCGCTGCAGCTTCGCCTCTGCCGTCCTTTTGTACAGCACGTGAGGACGGTGGCCGGCAGGTGAGCTGTAGTTGTGCTCCTGGGCCAGCAGCTGAGGTAACGGCGAGATGAGGAATTCATTTTTTCGTGTCCTTATCAAACCTGACTAAAAAGCCAAACAAAAAGGAAATATTACTGTATGCATCCCATTTTTGTGTGTTGATTTTCAGCAACTGCTTTTTGAACACTTTCTGTGTGTAGGCACAAGGCTAGCTGGGGGTAAATGTTGTTACCCCCATTTTCTGGAAGAGGAAGTTGAGGCTAAGATAGAAGTGGGGAAGCAGCACTGGCACCCAGAGTTCTCCACCTTCAGAGGCAGCCTCTCAATCACAGTCTAGGCTGCCCATCTTGATGTCTGTGACCGGAGGCTTGAACCATGTGACCTCCTGGGCCCCTTTGTATTCATGACATGGTAGACACTGTGGGAGGCATTGGACAGAGAGTGATGAATATAGAAACAACCCCATTGCCAAGGAGCTCGTAGTGTGTGCAGTTAAAAACAAAGACACGCCACCTTATCTTAAAGATACTTGGTTCCATAAGTGCTAGATAAAAGAACTATCCAAGTACCATGAGAAGGCAGAAAAAGTAGGGAGCAGTTATGTCTAAGTAGGGTTCTGAGGAGTCCAATGAGCTCTACCATGATGAAGAGACATATTTACTCAACCGAGAAGGAAGAGGTGGTCCTGGGATGATGGCATGCCCATCAATCACAATGGAGCGTCCCAAGTTCACGGCATACTATGTGTATCTCTGTACCTGACATTTCAAACACAACCCAGCCCCTGCCTTTTTTTTCATCAAACCTTGTATTCTCATTCTTTTTGCATTTGGTCCAGAGCTTCCCTGATACTCGGGCTCTGCTACTCAAGGGTTAGTTTGTGAACCTGCAGTTCCAGTCCCACCTGGGAGCTTGTTAGAAATGCCGGCTCTAGGGGCTCACCCCAGATGTGCTGTATCAGAGTCTACATTTTATCAAGATCTCCAGGTGATTTGTATGGCCTTTGAAATTCGAGAAGCACTGATATAGGCCAGCAATTTTTAAACTTTACTTAATATTGGAATCACCTGGGGATCTTAAAAAAAAAAAAGCCAAGGCAGAGTCCCATACCAATAAAACCAGACTCTCTGCAGGTGTGACCAATGCATCAAATATTTTAAACTCCCCCCACACTCCACAGGTGACTACTTCAATGTACAAACAAGCCTTCAAACTAGGTCTTTAGGCCTCACCTTCTTCATGTGCAAAATGGAGATAATTCTTGTCTACCTTACAAAGTGAGATCAAATGAGATAATCGTAGAAGCCTTTTATACACTCTGAATTGCTGCTCTGGTGACATTGATCATAAGTGATTGAATCAATAGTACATTGTGGGGAAGCGGCTGTGGCTCAATCAGTAGGGCTCCCGTTTACCATATGGGAGGCCCCGGGTTCGGTTCCCGGGGCCTCCTGGTGAAGGCAAGCCCGCCCGGACGGCGTGGTTAGCTGACCCAGCGAGCACAAGCAGCAAGGGGGGGATAAATGAATAAATAAATAAAATCTTTAAAAAAAAAAAAAAAAATAGTACATTGTGCCTCACCTTGATGTCAGGTACTCAGCTAAGTGCCGGACATGCAACAGTGCAGGGGATACACAGATGGAGCATGTGGTCTACTGGGAAGATACAGCTACATAACTATACAAGTATGGTATAGTATTTTAAGTGGGGTGTTGGCGTAGGGGCAGGGTATCATGGGAATACAGAAGGTGGTCCTCAGCCCAATTTGGGGGGGAGGGGAGTGGATGGGTGGTGTCAGAGGGACTGTTCCCAGGCCCTATTTTAGACGAAGTCAGGATTCAGCTTCTTATTCCTAAAAGAAGCCCCAGAAAATGTGGTTTGGTCCTGATTTTCCTTCCATTTCAGAAGTCTGCTGGATTCCAAGAGACCATCTTATTGGCCATTGCACTGACATGATGACAAGATGTCTAACATCTGGAGACAAAGACAAATGCTTTCCTTCCTTGAACAAACACACTCTGAACAACTAATTGATGGTCCTATTCTAGGCACTGGCATAAACAAAAGAGACATACAGTAAGCTAACTGAAATAGTTGAAATTTATATCCTCATGGAGAGTGTGGGAGGAGAGAATTGATAAACAAGATTAAGAATTTAAATAAGTAAAACCACACAATCTCAGAAAATTTCATCTATGATATTTCCAAGATATATCTCAGCGCAGTCCATCCTTCTTCATCCTCCTGGCATCCATCGCCATGTTAGTAGAGACTTTCATTCTTCATTTAGACACTTCCCACCCAGTGAACTAAATGCCACCTCTCCTCTCCTCTTCAATCTCAAGTCAGCTCACTGCATGCACTCCAGTATTAATCTCAAATCCAAACCCCTTTTCCTGGCCCACAAGGCCCTGCATAGTCTGCCTCCTGTAGACCTGCCAGCCTTATCTGTCTGCTCTCCATCTCCTTCCGGCCTTCAAAACAGGATCCTCCTCCTTTCAATTCTCGACTACTAAGTTCTTTCATACTTCGAGGCGTGTGCACGTCCTTTCTCTTGCACCTGTAACCTTCTCCTATCCGCTTGCTGGGCTTTCTGGTGCTCGTCGTTAACATCTCAGCTTAAAAGCCATTTAAAACTACTCCCATCCCACTTTCCACTAATCTCAGGCCACAGTTTATTTGTTCTATTTCTATCTGCTATTTTTTTTTTTAATGCAGTAATTATTCTACTTTTATCTGTAGATCCCTCCTGCCACCCCTCTCATACAATTACAACGTACACTCCATGACACCAGGAACCCCATCTGTATCTCTGGTATCTGCACATATAATAACTGGTGTAGATCATTAAATAAATATTTATTAGTCTACAAATATTTGTTGAATACGTGAATTAAAGAGTCTCAGAGTAGAGGGGGTTCTGAAGGCACGCCAACACTTCCTTGCTTTATAGTGGTGAAAACCAGAGCTGAAATGTGATGTGCCAAAGATCGTTTAAAAAAAGCATGAACTCTTTCTATATTTCAGGTGTGAAAGCCAGAACACTGCATGTAATACCTTATTTAAACCTCACAACTTCCTTATGAGGAAGCAGAGATGAAAGTCAAGTACTCCCTTCCCTGACCTGCCCTCTCATCAGTGACCTCCCCTACAACAAGTTACATGCAGACAAAGCACACCATTTAAAGTCCCCAAGACAGAATGAACAGTCAAAGGTGGGTTGGGGGTGGGGGCGTGAATTATCCATAAAAGCCCTCCAGCCTTACTAACTTCCTTACTTTGTTCAACTAAATATCAAAGGCTTAAGCCACTGAAGTGCCTTAACTAGACTAACCGGTTTGGAAGCTTACAATTTTCTCCCTATTTCATGAAAACTGTGGGCAACTCAAATGCATAGTGAAAACTTCCATACCCAGAAAGCAATAAAAAAAAAAAAAGTGTCATCCTATATTGGGACAAATGTAGTGTGATCACACAGCCCCAGTCTTTCAGTTCAAAGTGAAAAGCACAAAAATCTAGAATGTCTGTTTTTTGGAGGAAAAAACACAAGAATTTTACAGCGCTAGATGTTAAAGAAAAAATATTCTTTCATGGTTTGGTTTGGTGGAAAGCATTGGAATCTGACCAAATAAATACAACTCAGAGTCTGAAGATATAAACCCAGTGCATTCAAAAGTAGCCATCTGTTTATTATTTGTAGAGTGTGCGAAATATTTTGTTACTGAACACATGTGAAGTCCTGACTGAACAGTAGTGAGCAAGACAGAGCTGTGGTTTCATGTGGCTTCCAGTCACATGGCGGAAGCAGGGATTAAACAAGTAAATATCACAAGTGGGAAAAAATATTCCTTTCTTCAATGTATGAAGGAAAAGAACGGTGTTCTAGGAGAGGAAATAACGAAAAGAGTGAAGAGGATGGGAAAGTTGATTTCAGAGAGGGAAATCGAGGAATGCTTTTCTGAGGATGAGCATTTTCAACGATGGCAGAAGCCCTTTCCAGGTTCATGCAGGGGAAGCCTAGAAGAAGGAAACTGACAGCTCATATCTAAGGAGTAGGAAAAGCTGGGAGAATAGGCACGGTGAAGAGAAAGCAAAGAGACCCAGCGGCCTGTTGGGAAGTGGATGAAGTATGAGGACAGCCTCAGGTTTCCCCTAGGAGAGGGAAGGACAGGGAAGGCCCCAAGTCCCGTGAGGTATAAGGTATAAAAAGCTGAATGATGATGGACAAGCTCTTCCCATCTCTTACCCAGGGGGGCTTGACGACCTCAACAGACAGGTAAAGAGCTGGAATAAACCCCTACTGGATGCTATGCTGAAGGGTCAGCTCAAAATAATTCTTCATACATTAAGTGTTCCCGTCTTCCACCTTTATCAATTTTAAAAGAAATAGAGTCACGTAATTTAGCTACTAATCAAAATTAAATGGATGCCGACCAAGAGCCAATACTCTATTCAGATAATATTTTCCATTTTATATTTTAGCAAAGGAGATAAATGTGAGAATATCAGTTTTGTTTCAGTTGTTTATTTCCTATTTTAGATTTCATGGCCACAATAATTCTCAAAGGACTCACCTCAGGTATAAATCATGCTTCATGAAATTTGCCTCATTTTACCTTTAAAAACCCTTCCCTATAGGTTATATTTTTATTCCATTAAGAGCTTTAGATTTAACTGAAAATTAGATAATAGGAATTCCAGAAATATTTGATGAATTGGTGATATATGTGCACAATTCCTCTTAAAAAGTTCAGTGTGTGACTTCCAGTCAAACAAGGTGGCAGCATAAGATACTTGAGGGTGACTTTCACGAACAGAACCTTTGAGCAACTAGCAAAAACAGAGTCATCTTCCTCAAAACTCCAGAAAACAGATAAAATAATTGTTTAAGGGCCAGTCAAGAAAACACAGTTTTGTTTTTTTTTTCAGGAGATATACTGGGGGTTGAACCCAGGACCTTGTACATGTGAAACAGATGCTTAACCACTGAGCTACACCAACTCTCCAAGAAAATGCAGCTTTAACAATGGTAGGACAAGGGGAGTGGATGTGCCTCAAGCAGTTGGGTGCCCTTCTTCCACATGGGAGGTCCTGTGTTCGGTTCCTGGTGCCTCCTGAAGAAGAGGAACTGACACAACAAGCAGGGAGTGGATGTGGCTCAAGTGGTTGGGCACCTGCCTCCCAAATGGGAGGTTCCGGGTTCGGTTCCTAGTGCCTCTTAAATAAGATGAGCGGACACAATGAGCAGACAACGAGCAGAGGCAATGACGTAGCCATCTGGGGGGAGGGTGGGAAATGGTAGGAGCTCAGCGTACCCTTGGCTGGGACAAACAAGGTCACTATATACTGATAGGTCAATTCAACAAGAAGATATAACTGTTATAAATATTTATGCACCTAACAGCAGAGCCCCAAAATATGTGAAGCAAATGTTAATAGATTTTAAGGGAGAAAAAAATGATTCTACATTAAGGATAGGATACTTCAATACACAAATGGCTAGAAAGCACAAGAAAAGATACCCAACATCATTTGCCATCAGGGAAATGCAAATCAAAACTACCGTGAGGTCTAATTTCATACCCAATAGAATGGCTGCTATTAAAAAATGGAAAATAACAAGTGTTCAAGAGGATGTGGAGAAATAAGAACACACATTCATTGCTGGTGGCAATGTAAAATGGTGCAGCCACTATGGAAGACAGTTTGGAGGTTCTTCATAAAACTAAGTATAGAGCTACTATATGACCCAGAAATCCCACTACTAGGTATATAATCAAAAGAATTGAAAGCAGGAACTAGAATAGATATCTGCACACCAATGTTCATAGAAGCAATATTCACAATTGCCAAAGGATGAAAGCAACCAAAGACATCATCAACCAATGAATGGATAAACAAAATGTGGTATATATATACAACAGAATATTATTCAGCTGTAAAAAGGAATGAAGTTCTGGTACATGAGACAACATTGATGAACCCTGAAGACATCATGTTGAATGAAATAAGCCAGACACAAAAGGACAAATATTGTAGATCTCATTGATTTGAATTACTTAGAATAAGCAAACTCATAGATTCAGAATCTAGAACACGGGTTCTTAACCTCTTCTGTTCCATGACTCCTTTGCCAGTCTGGTGAAAACCATGGGCCCCTTACTAAGTCCACATTATACTGTGTATTACTTAATAAATATATCACACCCACACCAACATGTCCCCACAAGAATAAAGTTTTTTTTTTTTTTTAATTTCAATTCAAGCTCACACAGTCTCTTGGTTAAGAACTCCTGATGTAAAATATATGTTACCAGGGGATGGTGTGGATAGGGAATGGGAAGTTAAGGATTAAAATGTACAGGGTTCCTATTTGGAATGTTGTAAATGTTTTGGTAATAGATGACAGTGATGACAGCACAACATTGTGAACATAAATCACAAAATTGAAATATATATCTGAATGGGATTAAAAGGGAAAATGTTAGACTGCATAAATAGTAACAGAATAAAAAATTTAAAAACCCATAGAACTACACTACACAAACAGTGAACACTAAGTTAAATCATGGACTATAGTTAATAGTACAATGATTAAAATGTGCTGTCGTCAGTTGTAGCAAATATTCCACACCAATGCAAGGGGTTAAAATAGGGTGGTATAGAGAATCCTATATTTTATGCATGATTGTTCTATAAACCCACAACTTATCTAATAAAGAAAATTAAGAGTAGGAGACTTCAATATACTACTTTCAATAATGGACAGAACATCTAAACAGAAGCTCAATAAGGAAACAGAAGACTTGAATGATACTATAAACCAAGATCTAACAGACTGTGTTCCCTTGGAGCTATGTACCCCAGAAAAAAACATATTCTTAAACTTAATCCATTCCTGTGGGTATGAACCTTGTAATTAGAACCTTTTGATGAGGTTACTTCAGTTAAGGTATGGCTCAGCTGAATTGGGATAGGTCTTAATCCTATTATTGGAGTCCTTTAAAAGCAGAATAAATTTCAGATACACAGAAAGAAAACAATGGGAAGAAGCTAGGAGTCAATGAAACACAGAGAAGCCAGGATAGGCCACCATGCCATGTATATTGTCATGTGATAGAAAAGCCAAGGACCAAGGATTTCTGGCAGCCAGCCCCAGAATGCCACAGTCTTCTGGGAGAAAGTGTCACCTTGATGATACCTTAATTTTAGACTTTTCCTCATCTCAAAACCATAAGCCAATAAATTCCTGTTATTTAAGCCAACTCATTGCACAGTATTTGTTATAGCAGCCAGGAAACTAACACATAGACATAAGTAAAATATTTCACCCATCAGCAACAGAATACAAATTTTCTCTAGTGCACATGGACCATTCTACAGGATAGACCATATGTAGGGTCACAAACCAGTCTCAATAAATTAAAAAATATTGAAATCTTACAATGTATCTTCTCTGCTCACAATGAAATGAAGCTAGAAATCAATTAGAAAGGAAGAACTGGAAAATTCACAAATATGTGGAAATTAACAATGCACTATTAAATAGCCAGTGGGTCAAAGAAGAAATCACAATAGGAATTAGGAAATATCTTGAGGCAAATGAAAATGAAAACACAATATACCAAAATTTATGGATGCAGCAAAGGCAGTGCTGAGAGGAAAAGTGATAGCTCTAAATACTTACATTAAAAAAGAAGATCTCAAATCAGAGACCTAATTGCAAAATTGAAGGAAATATAAAAAGAAGTGCAAACTAAACCCAAAGCAAGCAGAAAAGCAGAAGGAAGGAAATATCAAAGATTAGAGCAGAGATAAAATAAAGAATAAAAAAACAATAGAGAGTATCAAGGAAACCAAAAGGTTCTGATCTTTGAAAAGATCAATAATATTGATACAACTTTAGCTACACTGACAAAGAAAAAAAAGGGAAAGCACACAAATAACTAAAATCATAAATGAAAGGGGTGACATTACTACCAACCCCACAGAAATAAAAAGGATTATAGAGGATATTAAGAACTGTACACCATAAATTATCTAGATGAAATGGACTTATTCCTAGAAGCACAATACTACCTACACTGACTCAAGAAGAAATAAAAGATCTCAATAGGCCAATAACAAATAAAGAGACTGAATCAATAAATAAAAACCTCCCAACAAAGAAAAGCCAAAGATCAGAAGGCTTCACTGGAGAATTTTACCAAACATTCCAAGTATAATTAACACTAATACAGCTCAAAGTTTATGAAAAAATTGAAGAGGAGGAAACACTCCCTAACTCATTCAATGAAGCCCACATCATTCTGATACCAAAGCCTGATAAAGACACCACAAGAAAAGAAAATTACAAACCAAATCCCTTATACAAAAATCATCAACAAAATACCAGCTAGCCTCAAGAAATCTGAACTTCATTATTTTTCCCCATCTGTGAAATGGGAATAAAGGTAGTCTTAGCTCAGGTTTTTGCAATGATTTAATGAGTTATTATTTTTCAGGCATTGTGCTGAGTGGTGAAAAGCTCAATAAATGTTAACATGAAAAAATAGAGCCTGGATGGCTTTTAAAGAGAAAATTAGGGACACGAGAGCATATAAAAATTGACCACCAGATATTTAGTGAGAGCAAGCAAAACTATCTGCTTCATTGATCATGCTGAAGAAATAAAATTTAATTCCCCAAGAGCAAATCAGCATGGGCATCCTCAGTTCTCTCTCATATATAGTTTTAAGAATTCAAAATAGATTCTTTTTTGTCTTTTGAAGTATATCAGCAGCACATGAAGAGATTAGGTTTAACAGACAACTTGGATGGGCCCTCCAAGATGGACATTTACTTTGAAAAGTGATGTATATTCAGGATACCCTGTTACCATCAAAGGAAAAAAAAAAAAACTCTACACTTTTAGAGAGAAAACAAAAATATAAATTTCAACAAAGATCTGGCAATTTCTACCTACTCATTAATATCAATAATACCATCAATGGGGCTAAAATAATATGATAAGGACATTTATCTTCTCCAGATTCATATACATATTCATATTCTTTCAAAAAACTTTCAGGCTCAGTCAATCCAAAATTAGTAAGATATTGTCAATATCTCAAAGTTGCTCACAGCCTGGTGAAAGAGAAGGGCATGAAACTAATAAGCACAAAGTGCTTTCAATGCTGTAGGGATTGGGTGCTCCTCTCATCCTTTCCCTTATCCCCTGGGGAAGTTTCCCAACTTTTCTGATACTCTGTTCCCTGATCCATAAAATGGAAATGATAATTGCATCTTCCTTGGGTGATTAAATGAATTAATACTTTTAAAGGACTAAGAATAGAGCTTGGCGCAGAGAAAACACTCAATACTTGTTATTGTTATGTCATTATAGTTGATATTTTGAAGGATCAAGGAAGAGCCTTTCTAATGGTAAGTCTTTATTATAAGTTTCCCCTTTGACTGGACCTGAATTCCTGGGAAGCGGTATATGCGTTCTTTCACTTATTGAGAAAGCCAATGAGAGGACTAAACTGGCTGTAAGACCCGAAAAGTGATATTAATGAAATTCTTGCAAACGTAACTGAAGATATTTAAGGACAGAGGAGAAAGCATGAATTCCTTCACCTTGGAGAGCTGCATAACCCAAGGATTCTAGGTTTTTGTTTTTATTAGTTTTTGTCTATTTTGGTGGTAGGTGGCAGAGAGAGAAGGCAGGTGAAAAGGAAATCCCTAAACAACATCAGCAGCTGTTCCTCTTATCTGCCTCTTTTTGGACCCCTAACTTCACATCCATAAGGTTCACAGGTTCGAATGTTTAAATCCAGCCTTAGTCCATTCTTAAGACTCAATCTCCTATCCTGTCACCCCAAAGTGAAAAGCAACAGCATGTATCTTTTCCGTTTGGCTGGCATCCTTGGGAAAGGGATGCTTTCGATTGGCCTTAAAGAATAAGGGGATGGTTGCTGCTGGGAGAGCTAAAGGGACGTGGGCTTTCTGGACAAGATGGCATAACGGACCATGAACATGGACTAGAGCTCTTAAGGTACACGCTGACTGTCTGTTTGGAGGACAGGTAAAGGCCCACCCCTCCCAGATCTCTCCACAGCCACTCAGCAGATGCTCACTTAGCACCCTCTCCCTGTGGTACCTTCAGCTGCATCAGTGGACAAAGCTGATTTATCCAGGTGACTCCTGATCTAAGCTGGGCAGGCAGATCTCCAAGCACTCAGTCTCTACGTCTGCATCATACTGATGAAGATCCTGCTTCACTCCTTAGAAATGACTGGATTTCTTTTCTTCCCTATCCTGGATGGTCAGCTATTCCTTCAAACACTCCAGTAGGCTCAAAATGAATTATCCTTTTCTTTTACTTCTACTAACAGAATTTGGCACTGATGCTTGCAATTAAAGCAATATTAACTAAGATGGTTTTGGCCATATGAAATGGTTTATGCTACTGACACAAGACAAATAGACTTTTTTTTTCCTTTAAGCACTTAAACTATAACCATTTGTACTGGTATTAAAGATGCCATTTTAGCAGCTCTTAATAGATATTAATAACATATTGATGTAACTTATTTATTTAGCTTATTTAACAGTTTTTCTTAACTGAAATAGATACTTAATGAATTCAACAGCTGAGATCCTGAGATTCATGTGCCAGCAGTCCCCAACTCAAAACTGGTTTAGGAGATATAAGCAGGTTCTGTCCAAGTTATGCCTTGGATCCATTCTCAGAAAAAGCATATATTCTAAAATACTCTTAATTTTTTAAAGGTATTAATACAAAAATATGTAACATGTATAGTGTAGAAATTTTAATATTTCAAAAATGAAATACATAAATGTTCATAAATGCATACAGCTTTTATAAGCAGTCACAACCCTTGTTTGAATATTTATATAAATTAATCCAAGTGGTTTAATCATGATCAGTAGATGTTGGAGAGTCTCTCTCCTTCTGCTTCTCCCCACCTTCCTTTACCACCTCACCTAGAGGAACAGTTGAGTGTTTCCTATGTACCAGGATCTGTACAAAGCCTTATATTTGCAAAATCTGAACTGACTTACAACAGTTCTAGGCATTTTTATTAACCTCTCTATATATTCAGGACTGTCTGACTATATAGCCCTCCCTTCCTCTTAAACATAAATTGGAAAGGTTCCAGAGAGGATGTGACTATTGTGGTGGGGGGCTGTATGGAGGAGGGAGGGACAACAAATACCTGGACACAGTGGGCTGACTTAAAATTAAGCCACTTGTGGGCTGACATAATTTAGGTCTTAGCCCTGTCAACTACTAGCTATGTCTTTCACTGTCAATTCAGATGGATCAGAGAGACAACATAAACCCTGGTCTTTTTCAAAGTAAAGCCTGAGGTCAAGTGGCATTAAAATCAGTAGGCCATACTTTTGGTGTCTTCTCAGTTTTCACACCAAAAGAGTAGGTTTAATTGTCTTTGAGAAAGCCTCTCCAGGAAGCCAGAGATAACTGGCTCAATAATTTTATGACATGTGGCCTTACTGGTCATGACTAATCAAACTCAGGTTTCACCCTGCAATGCTCTCCTATTCCCCCTTCTAGTGTATTATAAGTACTCTCAGGGCAGGGCAGGACCTATTCTGCTTTGCAACAGCCTCTTGACACACTGTATGTCATAGGTATTCCACACATCTTTGAGAGAGATAAACGCAGAATAATAAGGAAGGAAAAAAAAAAATCTTCCCAGATCCCAGACAGCCAAATATATACTGACAATCAACAAGGTTGGCAGATGACAAAGCTGCATGGCCCCACAAGTCATCTGGTCCTAAAGGCTTTCTCCATTAGGAAAAACCAAGGAAGGTGCCATTTGACACTGGCCATACATGTACCACATGGCCCTCTTCTCTCCAGCCTTTTCTTGAGGATTTGATCATTTCAAAGGAAGCTGAAGGATATCATTTGGGAAGCATATGACCACCATAATGGCTATTTGTTAGTTGTGAGTGACCAAACAGGATAACCAGCATGTCTGGATTTAATGGAAATCAGACTTTCCATGAACCTCACACGGGACCATGAGACCAGCCTTTCTCCCTGGATCATCCCAGGCTCTGATGCTATGTCTGCTAATAACCATCTTGTTCTTCGTGTGCCAGCATCCTCAGGAAGGGGAGCCCTGAATGTCAGGAAGGAGATGGCCATAATTTTTCTAAGTTGGCTTTTCTAATGTGATTTTCAGCACCCAAATCTGTGCTCCCAATCTCCAGTTTTCCTTCTCTTCAAACAACATCCTATTGAATGTTACATTACTTAGTTAAGAATGTTGACATATTGCAGTATAAAACATATCTGTTGAGCTCCTAATTCTGTCCTTCCTTAGGTCTCCATTCCAGCTTAGTCATTCATAGTGCCAGGCCCAGAATAAATCAGTGGCCTCCTATTTCATCTCTTGCTGGCAGTCTCTACTCTCTTTTGCTCCAGAGAGTAATTTTTCTAAAGCATCACTTTGAACAGGTCATATTCATGCTCCATTATTATGAGATAAATGCCAGACCAAGAAATATGAATACCAAGCTACTTTGCAGTCCAGTCCAAATCCAGCCCCCGGTTGCTTCATCTACCCATTTCCTACCTCTCTTAACCTTTTTTTGCTGCACTCCAGCTATGCTGGCCTCATTGCTGTTCCATAAACAGGACAGCCAAACTCCCACCTTAGGACCTTTGCATTTGCCATTTTCTGTGCCTAGAATGTTCTTCCCCCAGATAGTACATTTCATTTAGGTTTTTGCCCAAAGGTCACCTTTGAAAAGGCATTCTCCAAGCGTCCAAGCAAAACAAAACAAACTTGGTCATTCTCCATCTAGGTCAGCTTCATTTTCTGTGCAGTCTTTATTAGTTGATGATCCATTGTGTAGCTGTCTACAAAATGCTTACTGTCTGTTGCTCCTGTTAGCTCCATAAGGACTGGCTGTTGAGTCAATCTTGTTCAATTTCATATTCTCAGTGTCTATCTCATTGTCTGGCATATGGTAGTTGCTCTGTAAATATTTGTGGATTTAATTAATTAACTACAAATAAGGTGATGTACTCTGTGCTAAGGGAGACAGAAAAACAAGCAAGACGTTGATGCTTGCATTTGAGGAACACTTCTATGACTGGGGACAAACATATAACCAATTAATCAGATGTACTATACACCTTCCCTAACTCATCATTCTGATACACATGCTCCTTTTCTGGGCTCTCAGACCACCCTAAACATAGCTTTACCACAGTACTTATCGAAAGGGGCTGTTATTCTCTTAGTTCTCTCTCTCTCCTTGTAATGCAAAGCTCTACAAAGCAGAGATAATGTTGCGCCTGATATTGTACCCCTAGAGCCCAGATGACATTGACATGACATTCAAATCATGCCGGAGAATGAGGAAATATGCCTAATTCTCTGGAAGTGCAAAGCCAAGGCAGACCACCTCTGCGGATGACATTCAAACTCTTGTACAGTGAGGAAAGGCTGAAGGCTTTGATGGGAAAAGCTGTAAGAACATAACTGTTTTAGAAAATTCCAGCTGGCACCCAAATTATAGGGACTCTGTTTCTTGTAGCAGTGAAGGATGCACTGATTTGACATTTTATATTCTGCCTGGCTTTATTGTGAAATGGGCCAAAAATTTAGACAAAAGTAGAAAATGATATATAACACAATTTACCTAACATCTAGTTTATCAGCACTTCTTAGTATGCCATCTTTGCTTCAGATTTTTTAAAGGATGTAAATACTAAGGATATTGGTATTCAAGTATTGAAGGTGAGTAATAACTAAATTCAATATCCAAATGAATTCAGAAAAATATTTTGATATAAGGTTAGTATATCCCTTACTATCAAACTTCTAACTTCTCACTATCTGAGAATCAATAATCAATAGATTATTGGTATCTCTTGTGATTTAAATGATCACTGTCCAAATTTATTTGGTTTATGAGTTTAGATAGCAAGGAATTCATGTAGCTGATTCTCATTATGTGTTTCCTGAAAATGGTGACTTTTCTAAGAAAAAGCAGTTGACACAGGTCCTGTAACTCAGCTGGAGCTACATAAATAGTGTCTGCTAGGTTTGCAATATAGTAGAGCAATCGTTTTCGGAATACATGATGCCCCTCCATTCCCCAGGCTGCTGCCTGCTGATGCACACCACCAGGAAGACATGTTTTTACTTGTTTCTATAGTGGTGATGGGTTATGTCAAGCTCTCCACCCCTTCCTGCTTTCCTTGGATTCATTTGTTAAACAGACAGCTAGAGCTGGAAGCCATGCCAGTAACCAGCTGTTAGAGATGTGATGAAGTAAGCCATGCGGCGTCAGCTATCGGGTAGCTGTACAGAGGGACTGGATGATTGACCAAACTTCCCAAGCTCTCCTGAGGGTGGTATGGAAGAGCCAGAGGAGAACACCATCTTGGAAATGGATGGTCCCAATTTTCCTGTCATTTATCTTCTCCTGCTCCCTTCACCTTCTGCCTTAAGGTGAAACCAAGGAAAATAGCCATAGCATCATAGGCTGTTAGCAAATGTGTAGTTCATTCCCCTGGATTTTACAGAGGAAGAAAATGGGATCCAGGGAGAACAAAGGAATTGCCCAGAACCCCACAGCTAACTAGTAGTAGGTTGTTTTTGCCTAGCATTCAGTTTTCTAATCTACTACTGAAGAGATTTGACTCTCTAATTTAAGGGCAGTTTCACAACTGAAGTTCTATTCTCTTTTCACTTAGGATGCCATAAAGATTACTGACTGTGTTAAATATAGTTTTTGCATAAGTCAGTAAGGTCCCTTGAGAACCTGGCACCTACTGGGCAATGTGAGTTTGATGGTGCATACCGTCAGCTCCCAGTTAGGGGCCTGAGAACTCATCTTCGACCTGGATGAAAACCATCATTAAAGATGCAGACCCCTGCACTCACCTGGACTTCCCGAGTCCAAATCTCTAGAGTTTGAAACCAGTTTTCTAGAGCAGAGGCTGCAAATAGATGCCCAACAGTCCAACCTAGCCCATCTTATGTGTTCTTTGGTCCATACTGTCTTAAAAGTTTTTTTCCAAATAGGAATTTGAACCCAATATCATAATTTCATCCAATTTTTAAGAGAAGGTAGAAACTCCTTTGCATGTGCCACATCAGGCATCAGCCAAGGATGGCTGCCTTTTAAGGATGTGGCATGCTCTCTCCAGATGATGGCAGCTGCCACCCATCCCCATCAGCCCACATCCCTCATTACCTTATTAGCCTGGGCGCCTGTAGAAATTTGACTTTGTGACTCTGCCTTAATTCAACTTTATATTTGATGCATTTCTTATGTAAAAGTTGATCTTGTTAGTGGAAACATTTCCTTTTTCTTCTTTTAAATCTGCCTGATTATCTAGCATAATGCTAACCCCACAGATTTGTCACAACAGAATATAATTACTGAGGAAAACATATTTGTGGGTATGTATGAAGGGTTTATATTGAGCAGAAGACAAAAGGACTGGGATTTTGAATCTGGATCTGATTCAAATTCTAACTCCATTCCATAAGAGTTTTGCAACCTTGGACAATTTGTATAGCCCCTCTTAGCCTTAATTTCCTCACCTGTAAAATGAGGATAATAGACTTCTACCATCTAGCGGTGCTTAGGACTACTTAATGTGATGCTTGAAAAACACATTGCTTTATGTTGGATAATCATAAGAGATCAATGAATGGAAGCCGTTGGCGTGAAGCAGGTAGATAAACACAGCTTTCTTAGAAGGTTGGAAAAGCAGCACAGTTTATTTAACCTTGGGAAGTCTGAGTTTGCAAATATTTGGTGCCTTCACGCAGAAACAAACTACAGAAGCCTGAAAATATGGATAAATAAACATTTCTGTTCTGTGAACCATGCTTGCCTTCTGTAATATCCAAACAGATGCTGGAGATGGAAGCTCCAGGGCAAAAATAGCAAAGGGCGATTGGCATGAAATTATGCTAATACCCTCCCTTCTGATTCAGCTTCAGAAAGACATAAAAAAGATAGGATGTTCTGCAAACACATATGTTGTTAACTGGCTTACATATAACTGAGGAATTTATTAAATGTGCACAGTGATTTCCAAGTTTTTCCTCATGCTCTCATAGATTCCCTTGGCTCAGCTCTGTGTCATGTAACTGCTCTTCCTGCCACAGATACGCTGCAGCAGGAAGACAGAAGTGGCTTTCTTGCCAAAGTTTGGCTCATTTCCACGTGATGCTGATAGTTGCATATCTGTCTGCCATCGGTCATGGGCCAGCTTACAAAGTTGTTGAAAACTAAAGATGGTCCAGTCCTAAGAGAAACTGTATTCCAATAAACAAAGCATGTCTAGGCTTCCAGATTGTCAATAAAAATAGTAAACTTGGTTTTGAAAGCAATTTCCAAATGTGCTACTCAAGAGTGTACACTCAAAGCCAGCTCTATCATAACTGTGGCAGCTCTAGCCTGTAGACTACAATTTACTCCATATCCCATTCTTTAATGCAAAGCATTTAAAAATAAATTGCTTCCACTGCTGTCTCTCTCCTTGAAGGGAGGAGTATGGGTTTCATGTCAGTGGCTTCTCAAGATCACATTGAGAAAATCAGCAGTATGATGTTGAGTTCTTTAGCTTCTGCCAAAAGAAGTTTTGATTCTCCAACCAGAGCTAAGATAACATGTGAACTAAGATTACAGCCAATATCTCACATTTATCCATCAACAACCAGGACTGAGAGTAAATTGTGTCTGTTCTGTCCAGTAGTTTATTTAACTGATGGCTGCTCTCTTCATTTGGGTGCTGCCAAGTCATCTGCAGAGCTTGAGTGAGAAAGACTGGTGCCTGCTCTTTTGTTCTCACTGGCTTTATCTCTTATCACATTCTCCTCCCTCCCATCCTTTACTCCTTCTGGGGCAGACAGGCCTTTCTGCGGTTCCTTAAACTTGCTAAACCTGCTCCTGGCTTAGGAGCTTAACTCTAAACTTCTCTCCTGCAGGAATGCTCTGGAAGGTTGGAGTCAACTTTTGAGAAAACTGTTCCCAGACCATCTACTTAAAAACACCCCACCTTAAGTCACTATTGCTGGCAATGTTGTCATTATGCCACAGACTGGAGCCAAATATCTGGGTTCAAATCCTGGGTCCACTATTCATAAAGGGTTGTGACCTTGGATGAGTTACTTGATTCTTTGTGCCTCAGTTTCCACAACAAAAAATGAAGACAAGTGAATGAAACAGGCTTGCTCTGAGCATTAAAGATGCTGAGACACTCAGAATACTGCCTGCCACATGGGGAGCACCTGGGTGGTCTAGTTCATTTTCTGCTTCACTGTGTGAAAGTATTGTGTGTCTTGATTGGTTGATTATCTCCCCTCATTAGCATATGGGTAGCAGAGTATGAACCTTGTACATTCTTATCCAGTCTTTTCCTGGCACAAAGAGCAGTGCCTGATGCATAACAGATTCTGAATATTTGTTGATGGAATGAATAATGTCCAAATAATGCATTTGTGACAAGGTAGCAGCCTTGAATAAAGCCAGCAGCAGCCAATCCTGAAGAGATGCCATTAGGTGGAGATCCAAGGATGTGATTCAATGATAAGTAAAAACAAGAGTATCCCAAACTTTACATTTCTAGTTCCACAAAATGTATATAAGGTGATAGTCTAGATGAGGGGTTTGGTTTTATTTTGTTGGTTTTAACATGTTTATTTGGTGGACTGGGTGGTGGTGTGTGTCTGGAAAACTTCTCTCACGACAGCATGTGAGGGTCAGATTCATTCACTCAACAAGTATTACCTGAGTCTTCACAGTGGACTGGGCTCTGACCTGGGCTGTGGGGACAGGGAAGGAAGCAGCCTTGGCCCCTGCCCTTGAGTGCTCAGATTCTGACCAGGGAGCTCAACAGCTCAACACACATCTTAACCCGACCCCTACCCCCCAGAGGAGCTTTGGGAGACCACTGAAGGGGCATCTAACAAGTTTTTGGAAAGGCTTCTTAGAAGATGTGATATCTAAGCTTAGACCTCAATGATGCCATATTAGCCAGGTGAACAAGAACTGGGGGAGGGGGTGGGAAGAACTCCAGGTGAGGGAGCAAAGGTGAGAGAGAGAGAGAGAAAGGCTCAGATGCCTGCAGCCGTTTGATTTGTCAGCATAGAATATACACATGCACTGGCATGTGTATGCCATGGGGAGTGGAAAGTGGGAGGGTTTTTTTTTTTTTTTTATGCCCTCAACACCAAAAAGATAGCATGTACCCCCATGTAATTCAAAAGAAAAATAGCATTAATATAGTAAAACTTATATTCAGTAGATTTAGATGTAGCCAGAATTTTACAGCCAAGGGCGAGGAAAATGAAAAAGTTTATGTTCATTAAAGCAAAGGATTCTGAGTTATACCCTGAGAAAAATGTAAAGTCCTGGAGATTTTCAAGAGGGGAGTGACTGTGGCCTGGAAAGAAGACAAGAAATGAGGCTACTGCTGGGGATTCAAGAGAGGCTGGCCATGGACCAAGCTAGTGATTGTAAAGATGGACTAACAGAAATAACTTTTTAAAAACTAAGAAGGTAGAATTACAAGGCCTCATTTACTGGGAAAGCGTAGAAAAAGGAATTTAAAGATGGTACTCGCATCTCTTTTGTAGGTAACTGGGTAGACCAGAGAGGAAAAGAGGCTTTGGTCTCATTTTTCTCCCACTTGTACAGAATCACCTGGCCCTGCTGACTTCCTTCAGACAAGCCCTTCAACCCATCAAACCTGTGCTGTTGGAAACAGGAGCCACTAGTTACTCGTGGCTATTTACATTTTAATTAAAAGGAAATTTAAAAAATCATTACAAAGTTTGGAATGATGGAAATGTTTTGGTAATGGATGGTGGTGACTGTAGCACAACGCTGAACATAATTAACAGCACTGAAATATAGAACAGAATGTGATTAAAAAGAAAAACGCTAGGTTCACAAACTTCGGTATCACCAAACAGTCCTTCCCACATGCTCAGTCGTGCGTTAAGTTGAACAAAAATGATGAGAATCATTCAATCAAATCATTGACCACATACAATGGGCCAGGCACAACTGGTGATGCTATGGGGAAGGAAACAATCAAGGCCAAGTTATATCACATCACTCCTCTGCTCACAAGCCCCCACCCCATGATGCTCAGAGTAAAAGCCAAAGTGCTTACTGCCCTACATGGAGGGCGCCATGCTGATTTCATGATTGGCATGCTCTGACCTGACTCCTCCTCCTCTGACTTCACGTCCCAATGCTCCTCCTCATGAGTGAGCATCAGCCACGCTGGCCTGATCGCTGATCCTGAAATATGCCAACTCTCATGCTCCTGCGTGGGGCCTCTGTACTTGCTGTTTTTTCCACCCAGAACATTCTCCCCCAAGAAAGGCACTGACTGGCAACTTCATTTCCTTCCTGCTATGGAAGGTCACTTTTAGCGAGATCTTCCCTAACCACCCTGTACAAACTTCCCACCCCAGCCCTTCTCATCTCTCCCGACCCTGCTTTACTTTTATTCAGAGCACACTATGCCAATAGATTATCAATGTTATTTGCCTTTGGTCCGTTGCCTTTGGTCCATTTCCTCCCAGTAGAGTATATGCACCATGAGGGCAGGCACTTCGTTTTGTTTACTGCTGCATTCTCAGTGCCTAGACCAGTTCCTGGCATAGAGTGAGGGCAATAAATACATGCTGAGTGGCTAAGTGGCCCTGTCCTTATGGAATTTACATCCTCTATGGCAGATCCCCATGTGAAAATATCATTAGGTCAAGAAGTACATCCTTTTGATAATAATAAGAATGAATTTCGGTTACTATTAGGTTGAATTAGGTATTAATTCAGAAAGTACAAATGGCTACTATGAAACCCATTTCTATGGTGATTTGCTGGAGGGGCTGCCAGAGGAACATTTTGACAGTAGGGAGGGCTCATGGAATTGAAAAGGTGGTTAAAGACAGTCGTTAGAGAAGTAAAAGGACTCAATCAGGAAGCAATGGGTACCATAAAAAGGGAAAACGTGCTGATTTTATGATTTCCCCCAAAAGTCAGCCATATTTTTCTGGACAATATTAAATAAAAAAACTGAAAGGGCTTTTTGGAGTTGTCTACATGGGGTTTGTATTGCTTTTGCAACTTGTATTTCAGAATAAAAAGCTTTTTTTTAATTAAAACAAAAACAAAAACAACTGTAGCATTCTCAGTAAGTATCTGGCCACCATGGAGGTCAAAATGTACAGGAGAAGGGGTGACTTGTGCGAAGCCATAGAATGGCCAAGGTCAACATAGAACCTAATGTGCAGCTCCTGCTGTACCATGGGTGTAACGCAGGGGTCTTGAAGTAAAAGGCAACTGGGAGTGCACCGTTCCCCCTAAATGCTGTAGTTCCTCCTAAAAGCCGGGCTACTTGTACTGGGACATGCATGACCAAGAGCCCAAGCTGTCAGGGTCCATGGGCCTCTAAGGTGACTCTCGCTCCAGCTCCATTCTTTCTTCAGCTATCCTCTGGCAAATGTGAGCCAGGCAAGGATTCTAGTAGGATTCTATTTGGCTGAAGTTTGTGCCATTTTCAGTCCTGGCAATGATCCATGTACATGATCCAATGGGATTAATGCCACTGAGACATTTAATTCAAGTTAACAGGACTTCACATGACTGAGGATGATTCTGTGATTGCTTTTCAAGGCCATCAACTTCATTATCAAGGAGCTTTATCCCATGGTGTCCATTAAACTTGGTATCGCCATATGTTATAAACAACCTTAGCAGCCATTTGGGTGGGAGGAGTGGGAAGGATAAGGATCCCACTTCCAAAGGCTCCTTAACTTTTCAGATAGGACCCTGTGCATTTAAGTGATGGTTCATAGACTACTCATTGCTTTGTGTCTGGAGACAGCCTGTGGTCATAGAATAAGCAGGGATTAGTTAGCCCTGGTTTTAAATCCTGGCTCAGTGACTTTAGTCAGCCTCTGTAACCTCCTGATGTTCAGTATTCTCTTTTAAAAGATGAAAGAATAGCTTTACTTGGGGCTGGGGTAAGGATAAAGCATTTGTCTAGTGTCTGATGCAGAGAAAAAGTTAGTCATTTGGAGAAGAAGGTTTGGGGAAAAAGAGAAGGTAGCAAATATAACATAGACATTAGAAATATGGATCAAAAGGGACTGATTAGTATTTTAAAATGCCTTAAACAAACAAAAAAAAGGAGGCGGAGATCAATCAGAGGTTAAGGGCATTTGAAATTATCTTATGAATAAGAATAAAATAACATTCCTTCCCAAAACATGATTTATAGGGACATTTTCAGGAAAACACCTAAGTCACATAAAAAGCAGTTCTTACTCTTTTAGAATTCTATTAACATAGATTTTCCATCTTTATTCTTCCTAAGAAGTCATTATCAAGCCAAAAACTACCATCATCTGTCAACACAGTTGCATAAAATAAAATATTGTATTCCCAATGGGTATGGGTGATAAAGAATAGGCACATATCCATGCATTTAAAAACTAAATTCACATGCATTTCTTATGCTTCTCTTTTCATTGAAAACCAGTCTTCAAAAAACATGTTTGTTTTTTGGGAATTATAATAGTCACAGAGATTCCTTATTTAGGGGTTCAGCATACACCAAAGGCTAATTGTTACCTTTGGAAAATTGATGCTCTAGGGTAGTGTTGCATGGGAAGCACCTGGGGAGCCTGAGGTGCCTGTCAGCCCACAGGAGCCACCAGGACAGACCAGAATTCATTAGGTCTGGGGTGGTTTTTAAGCTGCTGTGCTTTTAAAGGAACCGCAGGTGAATCCACTCAGACATCCTCACCCACAGGTGCACAGGAAAGCTGTAAGGCAGGAGGTCATCTGCACATGAGGTCAAAACCCATGTTCCTTACATGTGTTCAACTGGACTCTCAACTGTGCAAAAAAGCACAGGCACATGAAGCTGTGTCTAACTGCAGCCAGAGAGAACCATGCTTAATCTTCCATCTTTAGCTCATTTTCACACCACTCTGATTTCTGGTCCAAGTAGAGTCTGAGAAAGGATACAGCGCCAGAGAACACTCAAAAAAGGATGGTGAAATTTGCCTTTGGAGAAATCAGAAACTACATCCACCCTTCCTTTCTGAATCATGGGCCTTAAATGTGATTTGCGATTGGGTTGCAAGGAGGGTAGGGAGCTGTGGTTGTCAAGGCCACAGTTCTCTAAAAAGGCTGATGAAGCCTGTGCCATTTGACCCCTGCCTGTCTCTGCAGCCTCACCTAGGACCCTGCTCTCCCAGCTGCCTCCCCAGAGCGGCTCCACCCCAGTGGTCATCATTTGATTCCTCAATCCAGCCAAGGTGCCTCCTCTTACAGTGCATCCACACATGCTATTTCCTCTATCAAGAGAGCTTGTGAGGTCTCCCCTCCACGTAGTTAGGGGATCTTCCCACATGTTTCAGTTTAATCACGGTTTCCTTCAGGGTTGTGTCTCCTTATCCTCCCTCTACCGAGTATGCCTTCATAGCATCACACATCTTTCTTTTGAAGCACTTACCAGTTGTAATTGTACATCTCTGTGATGCTTTAATGGAAGTAGTATCCACCCAACAAGGTTGTAAGCTGTAAACTCCATGGGCAGGGACGTATCTTTTAAAATGTCAATCGTTCCATTTCTGACATCTACCAAAGAGCCTGACACTTAGCAGGAGATAAAAGGATGGAATGGACAATAGCAACAGGACCCTGGAGTAGTCTGAATTGGAAAAGCCTTTGGGCATCTGTAGATCCACTCTAGAGAAATGTGATGGATCATATTATTCTACCACTGTTACTACAAGTAGCAGTGGTATTAGCTAACGTTTATGAAGCACTTATCACTGTGTCCCAGGCAGAGTGTCAAGCTCCTTTATCTCATTTAGCTCTCATTGAAGGTAGGAAAAATACCATTAATATTTTGTAGATAAGAAACCCAAGACTCAAAAATGTGAAGTCACTTGCCCAAGGCCACCCAGCCAGTGGGTAGGAAAGTCAAAATTTTCACTAGCCATTGGACTACCATGCCCTAGCCACAACAGTCTATAACTCTCCACCATAGTCCACCCATGTTTGACCTAGAACCAAAGAAATTTTAATCTATAGATATTTCAATCAGTACATAAAGTCATTGGCACTTGACAGCTAGGGAAGCCAAGAGGTTAATTGACTTACTATGTTTGCCACAAAGGGATATTTGAAATTATGTGCGTGGGGGCGGGGGGAAGGCTTCAAACTGCCACAAATTTAAAACAGATTGCAGCCTTTCTTCAGAAATATGACTACACTTCAGCATAAAGTCATTTAAAAATAACTCTTTCCAGACGCCATATGGGTTATGTACCAGTTTCACGTGATTAAGTATAATGTTTGACGGAAGTTGTTATCAGAACCACAAGGCTGAAAAACCATTTTAGACCAAAACCACAGGAAATATTCAAAGGTAAAGATTGTAACAGAAAAACAAATGCTTAAGGTAAGACAACTGGTCAAGAGAAAACCTGCAAAGAGGAAATTCTAAATTCCAGCACACAGGGGAAATCTAGATTCCAAGAAAGCTTGTAAGAAATGGGATTGGTTTTTCTATAAACCAAAATCAGAGGCCTGGTGAATTCCAAAACCATTATTGTTTGCAGAGAGTTATGCATTAAAGGATATCCCAGATTTGTCCACTAAACCTGTGCCAATCTGCATTTTAAGATACCCATATTGTTCCAAATCTAATAATCCAAATCATTATTTCCACAAGTAAAGAAGAAAAATAGTTTTAGGATCTATTTTAGACATGAGAAAAGAAAAATCAATCATGTAGAAGAAAAATCAACCATGAAGAAAGGGGGGAACTTTGTGCTTTTATTTATTCCTGTGTGAGTGTAATATATAGAAAAGAAGGGCATAAGTCATGTTTCCAATTTCCCTAAATACAAAGAGAAGATGTCAGACCGCCCAAATGTCTGCGGCTATGTCAATAACATGCCATGTTAACTCTTCTCTGCAGTTTTCATCACCTCCACCATCCAGAAGATATTACATGAAAAGACACAGACGATTATGAAATGGTGCAGCTGTTGTGGGAAACAGTTTGGCAGTCTCCGGAAAATTTAAACATTAAATTACCATGTGATGCAGCAATTCTACTCCTAGGTATATACACGAAAGGATCGAAAACAGGGTCTCAAACAGATACTTGTATGCCAATGTTCATAGCAGCATTATCCACAGGAGCTAAAAGTGGGAACAACCCAAGTGTCCATGGGCAGGTGAATGGATAAAAAAAAACTGGCATATAGGTAAAATGGAAAATTTTATAATCATTAAAAGGAGTGACGTTCTGGTACATGAGACAACATGGATGAATCCCGAAGACATCATGTCGAGTGAACTAAGCCAGACACAAAAGGACAGATACTGTATGATTCCACTTAGATGAGATACGTAGAATAAGCAAACTACAGAAAGTTGATTAGACATGATCAGGGAACAAGGGTTGAGAGGAATGGGGGCTATTGCTTATTAGGTAGAAAGCTTCTTTCCGGGTTGACGAAAAAGCCTTGGTAATGGACGGTAGTGATGGTAGTACAACATTGTGAATGTAATTAATGCCACTGAATTGTAGACTGTAAAATGGTTAAAATGGCATATTTTATGTTACATGTGTTACCACAAGAAAATTTAAAAAAAAAAGAAATAGATGATTAATTTGGTTCTAGAGAGTGCTCTTCTGTTTGACAATATTAATGGATTCATCTTGACTAGGTAGGCAGACCTCGAAGAATTTGGAGTCATTAACATATTGATGTTAATCTAGTCCAAGGAATTGGGTAAGTCTGCCCACTGTACAGAGCATGAGAAGAAAAGAAGGGTTATAAAATACCCCCAGGAAATTCTAGGATTTAAGGCAGAGGTTGCAAACTGATAACATACAGATGTCCTTTGTTTTGACACACAGGACAAAAATATTAAGTTGCCCACATTAAACATTGGAACATTGCACATAATATCCAGATGAATGGGCTGCCTGGAAAACTCCAAGAAGCTGGCACTACCAGGCCTTGTTCTTGCAAAATGATTGACTGGAGGGGACCAGCAGTTTCCTTCTTTAGATGAGGCCCCTGCCTGTCATGGATCCTCTGTGCCCTCTTATTTACCTCTAAGATTGATTTATTTGCTTATATACCCTGCCTGGCCCCAGGATTGGAATTCAGGACAGTGGATTTAAGGGATGACAAGGGTAAGAAACCTGGAAGGAGCAGCCAGAAGATAGCAGGAAATCCAGGTGAGTATACCAATCACATATTCCAAGGATAGGTAGGGTTTCTAGAAGGTGGTGATCGACATTGACAAACACCTTAGAAGGCCCAGACCCTAGAGATGGAGAGAAACCAAGTCCTGATCACATCGTTTAGTCTCTGGATCCAGCAGAACCAGAACGGATACTCTCTTTTTCATTTAAGGCAGGTGAGCCAGCTTTTAGCTCTTGAAATGAAAGCTTCAGGAAAGCCAGAGAAGTTTTGGAGGTGTGTTGTTGTTTCTCCCTAAAAGAAGATGAAACTGACTCTAAGAGGCTCTAATAATTGCTGGTGTTAGGACCCTGGAAAGTCAATCTCTCAATCAGGAATTAAAAAGATTCACACCCTTCGTGGCGGTGCTCTGGGCTACAAATAAGACAACGCTGCCAGCACTCAGCGGAGGGCCTGGGCTATTCTAAGCCTTCAGTGCACATCAGCTGTGCCTGCTCAGCACGCTGCCGGGGTCGATTACTGCCCTTACGACAAGTACTGCCAACGCTGTTATTTACGACGACGACAACTATAACGAAGCTGTCCCTAAAGAATGCGCTCGCTTACATAAATTAAGTGCAGATAACTCTGCTGTCTGCGCTTTGGAATCCTATGTGGATTTATATTTCAGGTAGAGTGGCTTATACGGACATCTGGCCAAGTATGTTTCCCTTTAAACAAGCAAAAAGACTTTCTGGTACCCAGAAGTGTATTGTGGCCCTGGTTAGATGGATCAAAGTCCCATAGCCTGATTTCTCAAATAAACTGATAAAAGGTCAAATGGAATCTCTGATCCTGCACAGTCAGCGCTGAATTCAGGGCTTTCTAGAAGACCTCTCTGGTACCTGGTAGCACATCCCCTACAGCCCCCTCTGATTTTAGCCCCACTGCCCTGCTGTGGACCGGGAGCTCAGAATCGCCTCCAGCTGGCCACATTCCAAGCCAGCATCGTGTATCTTTGCATGTCTGCCCAGAGGCTTTCTCAGATGCCACAGCCTGCGCAGCCAGCAGCCCAGAACTGTGGGTGGGCAGCCCTTAAGTACGGAGGGTGGAGCCACCGGGCGCTGTTCTGGGAGGCATTCTGTATTCTTCTCAAGAGGTCATGGCAGAATTGAGCTCACAGTGCCCCTGGTAGAATCCTCTAGAAAGCACCTAATACTATTATTTTCCTGTCAACTCATTCTCCCCACTACTCTCTCTTCTACTTCCTGGGTAAACTACCTACTCCCAAATCCTTCTCTCAGTTTCCCCTTTGGGGCAACCAAATTAAGACAAAGCCATGGCATAACAATCCAAGATAATAACAGCAAACATATTTACTATGTTCCGGGTGCTATTTTCCAAATGTCACTTAAATTAATTCCTAAGTTCATTGAAGTAAGTAATATTATTGATCTGCTTTAAAGATGTGGAAAGTTGAGTCACAGAGCATTTAAGTAACTTGTCCAAATCCCACAGCCACCAAATGGTGGAGCCAGGATTTGAACCCAGTCTGGCTCCAGAGTCTTTATCACTATACTATTGTCCTCAAGCAACATTCAGAAGCTCCGTCTCCTGCTGGAACAGTAGAGGAAAAACACCGGGATAGAAGAACTTCAGTTATATAATGAGATACACAATTTCCTAAGTTTCCAGCCACCAGCACAAAACATAACAGCTTCCTGCCCAAAGAGAAGGCAGTTCCGTGGGGAGATGCTAGGTCTCCCCACCCCTGCTGACTTCTGGGGCCAACAGTATTCATTATTCTCATGGTCCTGGGACCACTTTTCTTTTTAATTTTTTAATTAATTTTTTAAAAGAAGCTTTAGATTAATAAATGTTATATAAAAATATAGGGGATTCCCATATGCCCGTCTGCCTCCCCCACCCTCCCACATTAACAACATCCTTCATTAGTGTGGTATGTTTGTCACAACTGATGAACACACATTGAAGCATTGCCACCAACCATGGAGTATAGTTGACATTATAGTTTACACTCTGTCCTTCATAATTTTGTAGGTTATGACAAAATATATAATGGCCTATATCCATCACTGCAATGTCACACAGGAAAATTTCAATGTCCCCAAAAATGTCCCCATATTACACCCATTTTTCCCTCTCCCTCCCCCCAGAACCTCTGGTGGCCACTGCCTTTATATCATTGACAAAAGTTCCTCCATTGCTAGAATAATAATAAGTCTATAATTGAATAATAAGAAGTCTACTTTAGTCCATTGTTCATTCCCCAAATGTAAGGATTTGGGGATGGTAATATCCACTGTTTCCAATTGAGAGGTGGCTTAGATCTCATTGGGCAGATGGATGGAACTGTCTTGCTTGCTGTTGCAGACTCTTTCTGTTCCTTGGGATGGGCGTTGTCCATCACCATCTCCTTGTTTGTTTTCCTGGGTAAGACCACTGAACTGGAGAGTAGTTGTTGCAACTCTGCTGCAGTTCAGGGTTCAACTGGCACATGAATGGACCAAAGATTTAAGTCTCTGGCACATATATTTAATAAGTACAGTACTAATTATAGGTTCAAATAAAAGGGGCAGGAGAGCCATGTGTAGGGAAACTAAAAATGAATCTGTTACCCTGGGGAGCATAAATTCCAAAGTAAGGCCCACTGATAGGGTGCCGCATTCCTGAGCTGGTCTGCCCTGCTTATAGTGTCTGGCCATCTCTAGAGCCCTCAGAAGCCCCGCTACTTGAGGCACTGTTTACTGTGGCAGTCAATAAGATCTTACTGACACATGCATTAGTATAACCTCTGGAATGACCTCTTGACTCACTTTGAAATCTCTTAGCCATAAAAACTCATTTGTCTTTACCCTTTCCCCCTTTTGGTCAAGATCTTTTTCCAGATGCATTGCTAGTTGGTGCTTGGTAATAATCTCTCAGTGCCAGGGAGGCTCATCCCTGGCAGTCGTGATGGGACCCTCTTTTAAACACAGAGATTTTCCAGGCTCTGCAAATCCCAGAATGGGGCCCGAAGCCCTCTAGCATGAGAAACAGAGAACTGAGCCCACATTTTAAGTGCTGGCTTTGATCACTAAAGGGTCTTTAAGCCTAAGAGTAAGATTTAAGTCCCAGACTTAAGCAAAATGTAAACAACGTTTAAAATCAACTTTAGGTAGGAGAATGTTTATGTGCCTTCCCTTCCCCCTTGATATATGAACCTGCATTTGATCAACATGGATAATGGACCCAAAGACCAACAATAGAAAATACATTTTGACAAAACAAAGAGAGTAAGGCTGGATTAGCACTGCTGGGCCAAAAAACCAGTCTTAACTTTCCAGTTCTTATTCGTACAAAATTGCCTGAACTCTCAGCAGTTTTAAGATACACCGGGCTCAAGACCAAGTATTCCCTGAATTCTTTACCTCTGCATCTGGCTCCATCTAGGGAAATGCCCCACGATGCCATAGAAACACAACCTCGAGCAAATACATTGGGAACAATCACAAGGTGATGTAATAATCATAACAGCATCAATAATGGTTATAACAAATAATAACTACTTATGTGCCAAGCCCTGTTTAAACTTTCTCTGTACATGCATTTACTCAATTTTCTGTTCACTCTAACAATGAGACAGAAAACAATGCTGCCAACTTTATGGTTAAGGAAACTGATGCACAAAAAGGTGATTTGCTAAAGGTCACAGAGATGCTACCTGGGGAAAGAGGAATTTATAATGAAGAGGGACCCTGAGGGTTAATCTTAACCTAACTGTAGAGTGATAAATAAAAGCCTCAGAGACTTTATCCCAGGGCACAGATTTGACAATATTATTACTAAAAACAGCCAGCATTTATTGAGTATGCTTCCTTTGGGTTGTCTCATTTAATCCTCATCTTTAGAGGAAGGGACCATATTATCCTTTTTTTTGGGGGGGGGCATGTGAGGAAATTAATTTTAAACAACTTTTTCAGTGTCACAATGTGATTAAGTAGCAGAGCTCAGATTTGAATTCAAGATTGTTCACCTTCAGATGCTGTGCTTTTAACCCACTCTATCACACTACTGTACAACATGAGGGACTGGAATATTGTGGGGTGGGAGGGTGTAAGGATTGATGTGGTCGAAAGTCAACAGTCCCTCTGCCTGGACTTCAGCCAGCTACTTTCTGACTCAGGCCCTCAAAACACTGTCACCCCCACCCCCACCCCAAGCCTTCCCTGGCACCCCCAAGCACAGCTTGCTTTCCTATGACTCTCTCAGTACCTTGAACTTCCTTTATTCTCATGCCTGCACACAGACTCAGTAAACTGAGCAGGCCTTGATGGAAAAGACTAGAGTAGGCCTGTACCTGATCATGAAGATAGAATGGGGAACAGGACAGAAAGCAGGTGCTTGGTAAACATACCTAAAAAAAAGACAAAGATAGAACTTTTCCTGCTCCCAACGCTATGTGATACTTTTCCCCATCTTAAGTTACTTAGGGACAACAAATTCATGGGTATCTTCCACTTAAAATACTGAATTCTTGCCTTTTACTCCTTCAAACATACACATATCCCAGGATTTCATGTGTCCCCCACAAAGGCAAGGCCATTTTTGCACCCACCCTTTCTGCACAGGTGCATCTACTCTCTCCTGCGGCATTCTGCTCAATACACACCACCCACAGCCACCTCATGAACAGCTTCACCCTTGTGCATGGGAGCTCACAGGTGCATGTGAAATTAGGCTGCATTAGAGGGCAAGAGTTAGCCCAGGTTCTGGACCGTACAGCTATTTAACAAATATTTATTGAGAGTTTACTACATGACAGGTCAATACACTGCAGGGAAAAAGTTAGTCCATGGCCACAAATGGAACAGGTGCTTAATACTAATTCTATGTTTCACTCACTCAAATAATGTATGTATGTATGGACGCGTGTGTAGGTATGTATACATATATATACACATATATACACATGCTGTTACGTTCCAGACACTGTATTAGGAAGAGGCTGGAGATAATGAATATGGCCCCTGCTCTCAAGGAGCTTATTAGAGGAGAGAGAGTCATTCATTCTTTCATTAAAAATATATATAAATATTGAACACTTGTATATATCAGATATTGTGAGCAAAACCAGACACCTTCCTGCCTCACAGATCTTACAGTCTAGTGGGAGAGACAAACAATAATCAATAAGTGACACAATTAAATGTAAATTTTACTTTGGAAGAAAGAGACATGTTGTAAAAATGTAAAATAAAGGGACTTGAAGGAATCTGGTTTAGGAAGAGAACTGGAAGAAATGGGGGTTTTCCTGATAGTGTGGCATTGGAACAGAGAGCTGATGGACAATTGGAGTTAAATTTTTGACAAGCTTTCTTCAGGGAGCAATCTCTGAAAATTCTTCAGAAGCTGATTCTTGTGAATCAAAAGCATTGACCTTTAAGATTACTGTGAGAGGAGGAGGAGGTAGGGGAAGAAGAGGAGGAGGGAGGGAGGGAGGGAAGGAGAAGGAGAATGGGAGGAACAGGTGAAAAATACGAACGAATGAATGAAGGAATGAATGAATCAAGAGCTTGAATTGACTTCTGCATTCTTATAACAATCATAAACCTCCATGAGGCGATAGATGCCTAAGACCAAAGGCAAGGAGGATGAAACTCGGGGCACTAAATAAATTCAGGGCTACAAAATGTTAAGTTTGGGAGGAAATGAGTTTTGTGCATAAACTTCAATTCCTACTCTATTATCGTATGGACCCAAACCTTCTCTATGTGTTAATAACAGAACCAATAAAGGTAATCTAATTACAAGGAAAGAAGAAAAAAATCATAGAAAATTCACTGTAAACTCCTTAGCTAAATATGTTTAAAAATCACAGTGGAAATGACAGTAAGCATGAGTTGACCCTCACATACATGGTAGATGGGATAGTTAACAGTGCTGGGGTTTTTGTTTGTTCTGTTTTCATGATTTGAAGGCTATATAAATCCCCACAGCCCAATGAGGCCATTCTGTCCATCTATTTTAGAATGTATTTCTCAGGTGGTCTACTCTGACCCTCTGCATCTAATGTGACTGATTCCATACTAGGTCTGGGACTGCAAAGATAATTATGGTCTGGGTCCTTTCCTCAAAGTGTTATCTCCTTCACGGGGGTGGCCAAGTGCACAGAAAATGCAGGGTGATGCCAAAGGTAAGATGCGTCAGCACAAGCATGAGGCTTTAACTCAGGCTGGGAGGCAACAGAGATGATTTCTTGGTGAAACAGGATGTATGAACAGGGGTTAAAGAAAGAACCAGGCCAGAACCCCTAAAAAGTGTTTTTTAGCATTGCCATTAATTACCTAAGCCATTGGTGGTAAAAATTTCAGAGTGATTTTGGGCAGATCAGCTATGGCTAAAGGTGACACTGAAATCATGACAAGGGAAGTATCAAAAAAAAAAAAAAAAAAAAAGATTAAATTTAAGACTCTCATGTTGAAGCAGCATTTGGCCACTCCTGTGCTGGAACTAGAAGAGAAAATCTGGACTTCTCAGCAGCATGTCGACAGCTAAGTGGGCCCAACTTCATGTGCAGACAAGCATCTCTCGATCAAATGCTGAACAAAAATCAAACAGAATTATTTTTAGTTTCCTGAGCATCTCTCTATCCTACTTGGAAGAACAGTAAGAGATGCATCATTCACAATGTCCAGTCCAGGGTCCAATGCAATCTTGATTTCAATGATCTATAGAACGGATCTATCTAAATGCCCTAAATGAGCATTAGACTATAGGCAGGTTTCAATTCTATTTAACGTAGAAGAATTACTGCTTTGGAAATGAGCTCTTCCAGTGTGTTCTTAAGTACAACTTTTAATGAACAAGAGACCAGCATCACTCCTACAAAGGCTATTCCCCTGCTTCAGTAGATGGAGACCTTGAATAAGAGTGGAGATCCCAGAGGGAAGGGAAACAAGTTGAGGTGATATGAGCATTCTACATCATTTTTTCCCTTGAGACATCAATGAAGAGGCTGAAAAACTTAGTTTAAAGCAACTGTTAAGAGACAGAAACTTGTACAGAACTTTCTGCCGATTCATGAAACTAGGAAGACAAAAGCTAATGTTTGGAGCTACAAAAATAATCAGGTCTTAAAGGGCCAACATCCCTTACAGAGGAGAAGCACAAAAAAGTGAGTCCAATAGTCTGAGATGCTTTTTCCTTTGTGGAATTTACCACACATAAATGGTACAGGTTCAGAGAAGTCAAACAGAAAAAGTGACAACCCAAAGTTTGAGGAGCTAAACCAGGCTCTTACCAGGAGTATCACAGGGAGAGAAAAAAACTAGTTCATTAACTAACAAGAAAAAAGAAAACTGGTAAATACTTCAGTTCTTAATATGGACACCTGAAGAAGCACATCCTAGGAGTAAGGAAAAACTGGAAATAGATCAGACTTTACAAAGACTAAAGACAAGCCTTGTGACAGTGTGAAGCTGGATAGATCCCAGAAAATCAGGTTATTAGAGATAATGCATTCCTGAGGTGTGAACCTCTTGTAGGTGAGATCTTTTGATTGGGTCACATCAGTGAAGGGTCTTTTAATTAGATCGCTTCAGTAATGGATGGTCTGAGATGGGTCTTATCCTCTTACCAGAGTCCTTTATAAACAGGATGAATACAGAGAGAGAGAGACAGAGAGGAAGCCCCAGAAGCTGACAGAAAAAAGCCATAGGAGCAGAGAGAAAGAGGGATGAGAACAAGGAGCTGAAAGCAATGGAAACTGGGAGAGTGAAAGCCAGAAGCTGAAGCATCAAACAGGGAAGAAGGGAAGGGAAGGGAAGGGAAGGGAAGGGAAGGGAAGGGAAGGACCTGCAGATATCTCCATGTGCTGGTCTTCAGAGAGAAAGCATTGCCTGATGAGGCCTTGATTTGGACACTTTTTTCAGCCTCGAAACTGTAAGCTTTTAAATAATAAATCCCCATTGTAAAAGCCAACCCATAAATAAAAAGGAAAGAAAAGAAAAAAAAAAAAAGCCAATCCATTTCTGGCTTTTGGCAGTGTAGCAGTTTAGTATTATTTATGAATTCCAAAACTAGATATTGGATTGTTTGTAAACTTGTCTGTTCCTCTGGGCATATTAGATTGTATTGAATTCAGAGGTTTCATTTTTACTTGATTAAATTAAGATTGGGGCTTTTGATTGGGCCATGTCAGTAGGACATTGAGTCCCCACCTCCTTGGTAGGCGGTGACTCACAGAGAAAACAACTCAGCAGAGAATAGAGAGTTGGAGGTGATGGAAATAACTTAGGCTTTATGGCCTGGTAACTGTAGGCTTCTACCCCAAATAAATACCATTCATAAAAACCAACAGATTTCTGGTATTTTGCATCAGCACCCCTTTGGCTGACTAATATAGGCAACTTTCAGATAACTAAGACAAGCCTCAAAACAGCTGGTTGGATCAAACTGATCTACCTGGTACATGATACTCTTAATTAACTGCCTCAAGAAGCTAAACTCTTATCAAGAATCTCTAACTTCTTATACATAATATTCACCATTTAATTAAAATCACAAAGCATAAGAAATAGGACTTCTTCCCAGGGACCTGATACCCCTGACACAGACTCTGGACTTCCATCCCCCAGAGGTTTCTGGAGCTTTCCTGCTGATCTCCAGGCAAGTCCAGCATCAGACCCCTTCAGCTATAGGTTGCTGGTTTCCCCCTTGCCAGCCATGATGAAGTCCTGGCTTCTGATATTCATGGCCACCTGCCTACAATTTGAGAGACATAGGAGGAAAGGCTGGGGGGGGGCGGGAGTGGCTTTGCCAGAGCACCCGCCCTCTGCCAGCCTGGATGACTACATGAGGTCCATTTGTCAGGTGGCACAGCCCATCTTGTCACTGGACATGGCCGTGGCCAGGGCTACTCAGGCAGACTGTATCAGTGGACCCCAGCCTGCAGGAAAAGCCATCCTGCCACATCCCTGCAGGACAACACTACCCACTTTAGTGGCCAGCAGCCCCCACTGCCCAGGCCTGGCTCTGCTGGTACCCTGGACTGGCTTTTTTGGGAGTCCCAGGAAAAGTGGCCAGTACAAAAGGCCCACTGTGGAAAACTGGCCCTTCTGCTGACACCTGGGGTCTGCACAGACTGACAGACATGGGTGAGATCAGGGGGAGAAGCTAGGGTTAGACTCTGTGATGCCAGGGTGGCTAGGCAATCTCTGGCAAGACTGTGACGGGATGCGCACCCAAGCCCTGACCAAGTCTCACCCTTCCCCCACAGAGCCTGCCCCCCCACCGGCAACATCCTCAGGACTCTGAACCCACACCTCCTGGCCATCCAGGAACACTGACCCCTCCCTATAAAGGCTTCCATGATAAAAAATAGAAAATAAAAAAAAAACTAAAAAGAGACCCATAGGTGATGTAGATATTGGAGTTATTCACCATAGACTTTAGGGTAAGCAAGATTAACATATTGAAGAAGATAGATGACCAATTAGAAAAGTTCACTAGAGAATTGGCATTTATTTTTAAAACCTAATTTTAGAATGGAAATAACAATTGAAATTAAGAACCAAAGAGATGAATTTGCCAAAAATTCAGATACAGCTCAAAGGAGGATTAATGTTCTGGAAGATAGGTCCATAGACTATACATAACATATGTGTTACTGGTTATTTGAAAATATATGTGAAATACATATGCAATTGGGGTCCCAAAACATGAGGTGTGGCAACATAAGGCAGATGCAATATCTGAATGAAAAGGTACTGGCCAAGAATTTTCCAAAATTGCAAAAGACTTCAAGCCACATATCTCTGATATATTATAAACCCCAAGAAGTATAAATAAAAAACAATATACATAGCAACATTATAGTAATATTAATGCAAACAAAAGGGGAAAAAAGTCTTTAAAATCTCCACAGGAAAATTAAAAGATATATACATTAAAAGGAGCAATAGTAAGAGTAGCAGCAGACTACCTGGCAGAAACAATGGAATCCAGTAGACAATGGGATGATATTTTTAAAGAGCTGAGGGAAAATAAAGGCCAAGCTAGAATTCTAAACCCATTGAAGATTAAACAGTGATTATATGGAAATTGTTAGCCTTAAAATCATATATTAGAAAAGAAAAAATGTTGAAAAGATATGATCTAAGAAACTGTATATAAAAATGAAAGGAATAGCTAATTAAATCAAAGGAAAGCAGGAGGGGAAAAAATCCTTTCAACTTATTTTATGAGGTCAGCCAAACCTTGATATCTAAACCTTACATGGATATTACAAGAAAAAAAAAAAATTACAGACCAATGTTTCTCATAAACATACATGGGAAGTCCTAAACAAATAATTGCAAATCAAATCAAATCAATGAATAAAAATAATACATCAAAGATAAAGAAAAATCAAACAAAGAAAACAAAATAATAATAATAATAATAATAATACATCATGAACAAGTAAGGTTTATTCCAAGAATGCAGCATTGGCTTAGCATTTGAAAAATCACTATATTTCATGGAAAGAAGAGAAAAATCACATGATCCAATAAATGCTAAAAAAAACCACTTTCATGATAAAAATTATTAGCAAATGACAAATAAAAGGAAACATTATCAATCTGATAAAAGGTATTTACAAAAAAAAACCCAACTACTAACATCATACTTAATGGTGAAGTGTTAAAATATTACCCACCCATCCCCAGATCAGAAATTAAACAGAGATGTTGCTATCATCATTTCTATTCATCACCACACATGAGAACCTTGACAGTATGATAGGTAAGAAAAAGAAATAAAAAGTGTAAGGATTGAAACAAAATAAATAAAACTGTCATTATTCATAGGAGACATGACTGTACATAGAAAATTCAAAATAATTTATAAACTTTTAAAATTGATAAGTAAATTTAGCAGGGCTTCTAGCTAAGAGTCTATATACAAAAATCAATTTCAATTCTATACATTAGTGGCAAAAAAGATAGAAAGTAATATAAATACAATTATTTCATTTTAAATAGCATAAATTATCTAATAGCCAGAAAAAATTATCTAACAAAAGATGTGCATGGCCTCTATAATGAAAACTAGAAAACATCACTGAAAAAGTTTAATGACTTAAATAGATGAAGAGATTTGCCTTTTACATGGATTGGAAGACAATATTGTAAAAATTAATCTATAAATTTAGTCAATCTAAGTAACCTATAAATGCAATATTATACAAATAAATATCCCAGGGTTTTGGTGGAAATTGGCAAACTGATCCTAAATGTATATGAAAACACAAAGAACCCAATATAGCCAAGATAAATTTGAAGTACAAAGATGGAAGACTTATACTACTAGATATCAAGACATATTGCAAAGCTATAGTAATTAAGAAACTATGGTATTAGCACAAAAATAAATAGAAAAGTAGAGTAAAACAGAGAACCCAGAAACAGACCAATGCATACAGCATCACCTACTTAATGACAAAGCTATTACTGTAGTGCAGTGCTAGAAATTTATTGGTCTTTTCAATATATACTACTATGCCACCTGGATATCCAATTGGGAAATAAAACGTTTTAACCCACCACTCACACCATTCACAAAAACCAATTCCAAATAGATCAGAGAAATAAATGTGTGGGTAAATAAATAAACCTTCTGGAATTTTATGTTAAAAAATATCTTCATGAAGTTGGGTATAGGAAAGAGTTTTAATGCAGGACCCCTAAGATTGCTAAATTGGGACACATTAAGATTAAGAATGCCATTTAGCAAAAGAAACTATTGAAAGGGTGAGAGGGTAAGAGAAAATACATTTATCCATGAGATCTGATATCCAGATAAACCAATAGAAAAAGGACAAAAACAAAATAAAATCCCTTAGACACTTTACAAAAGAGGCTATCCAATTGTTCAGAAAACATCTAGTAAATACATGGAAAATTGCTCAACTTTAGTCATCAGGAAAATGCAAAATCACAATATGATATACTACATACACCAGATTGGTTAAAATGGGAAAAGAAAAAAAAAAAAAAAGACAAAAATACCAAGTGTTGGCAAAGATGAGGAACAAGTGAAACTCATACATAGCTTATGGGAATGTAAATTAGTAGAACTATTAATTTACACAATTTCTACTGAAGCTGAATTTGCACATGCCTTATAACAGAGAAATTTCACTAAACAAACCAGAAACGAGTACATATTTGAACCACAAGACATGTAAAAGATATACATAGTAGCATTATTTGTAATAGCCAGAAACAACCCTAATGTCCACCTACAATAGAATGGATAAATAAATTGTGGCCATCTGTGCAATAGAATACTTTAGAGCAGTTAAAATAAATTCACTACAGCTACGTGCAACAATATGGATGCATATCACATTAAGCAAAAGCAGCTAGACAACAAAGAGCATTCTGTTGATTTCATTCACAAAATGTTCACAACAGGCAAAGCTCATCTCTGGGGATGGAAGTCACGACAGTGCTTGTGTTTGGGAAGTGAGGCAATTAAGAATGAGAGGCATGAGAAGGGCTTTGGGGTGCTGGCGATATTCTATATTCTGGTCTGACTGATTATACGAGTGTGGCCACTTTGTAAAAACTAATTGAGCTGTATATTCATTATTTATGCACCTTTCTGTATTTTTGCGATTTCAATTATTTTTTAAGGGGAGAAATTGTATGCAAGATTTCAGAAGCACCTTGTAACTTGAGCGACCATTTTTTTAGTCAAAAACTCTAGACAAAAGCTACATTGCCTGAAGCCCTGTCCTACTGAAACAGATATTGAAGAAAGTAGAGATAAGAAACTGCATTAGAGTCGAAAGTAGCATTTAACAGGGGACTGGCTTATTCCACAGAGAGTCACAAAAAAAACTCTTCTCCTAAGCTGATATGACAGGATAAATAGTATCTCAGACATTCTGCTCTCAGTAGCTGACTAAACAGCCGAGGCTGACAGATTTACAATGGAGAGCTGAATCCTTGGATCAAACACCATGTGCTCTGTTTGGGGTTTGATGACCCACAGTGTACACTGAAACCCTTAAATCAACAGGTTTATGGCATTTATGGTGAAGCTCCCTGACAGGTCTGCTTTGTCAAACAAGCCTTGTCTTGAATCTGAGCTCGGCTAAAAGCTGGGCTATCAAAGACAAGCATTTGCTAACATGGGAGGAAAAGTGCTCCGTTTCTGTTCAAATACTTAATGGATATCTTTCTTGTGCTTTTGGGGTAAAAAAATGGCACAAATGTATAGAGATGTACATAATCTTTAAAACCTGTCATTTCTAGAAAAGACTTATTTATTCAATGTCTCCATACCTCTTACTAATGTTACCACATTCAAGGCTCAGTCTTTGGGTTGATTCTAAGTGACTCACACAATACTTCTTTCCTGAGGGACAATTACATGGGCCTCTTTATATATCCATTGAGTATGGATATTCCATAATAGTCTCAAACCATTTTGACTAAGAGCCACAGCCAAAAAAAATAGTATACACACCCACACACATTTCATGACAGGGCCTGGTGAACATAAACATACACCCACACAACAAAAGTTCATGAACTACTCACCCTTACTAGGTATTGTATCATCTGATATTGTCTGATCTATTTTATGCTCCTCTACAATATTTCCTTTCTTAATAACATTGGTCATAACCGGCTGAATTGATTCATGACCCACTAATTGGCTGATGTGACCCAAAGTTTGAAGAAAATTCTCTATAAAGAAGTAGAATTGGGGGGGGGGGGGCCCGAAACACCCCGGCCTACTTTTTTTTTTTTTTTTTTTTTAGCTCCCTTATTCTCACCATTTGGTGAGCATGAGATTCCTCTAGGGCACTTATTGGAAATACAGAGTCCAGGGCTCCCAAGTCCAGAAACTCTGATTCAATCAGTCTGGAGGGGGTTCAGAAATCTGGATGTTTTTCAAGCACTCCAAATGCTGACTGCAGGTATAGTGGAGAGGAAAGTTTGATAGATGCCTTTCTAACCCCTTTTCAGATGAGGGAACTGAGGTCCAGAGAAGGGAAATGATTTGCACACGGTCACAGAGAGGCTTGTAAGGGCCCTGGGACGAGGCCCAAGCCTGTGATTTCGAGACCATTTCAGCAGGTAGCCAATGTCCTTTCCCCTTGTTTTAACTCTTGCTGAGAAAATGCTGCTACGTTTAAACCGAGCATCGGCAAGGAGGAAGAACTAATGGCACTGGAGGGCTTCAGAAACTAGCTAGAACTGCACCAGGACTAAGGACAGTGGCAGAGAACACCTTTCTCCTTCCTGTGCATATGAACACAACATGCAGCCACCACCAGGATTATTTTCAAAATCGTCCTTTTATCCTCACACAGCTTGGTGTAAGTCAGCAATATAATATCCTGGCCTTTCAGATACTCCCTGTTTGTCAAGCAGCTCTGGAAGACCCCCAGAGCATTTCAAACTGGCTCATTTATTCCAAAGGACCCCCCCCACCCTGTTTTCCTGCAAAGTGCCAAAGAAGTGTGACTCTCCTCTGCTACCTGTTTTAGGAGATGAGCTGAAGAGATAGTGTGGCAGCAATGGTTCACTACACTGCAGGGCATTCACATTTGCTGCTTCCCCATCTGGGGTGCTCTTCCCTGGGATATTCCCACCACTTGCTCCCCTACTTCCTCAGGCCTCTGCTCCATTGTCAAGCCACCAGGGAGGCCACTCCTGACCAGCCAGCAGAAAAAAGCTACTCCTCTACCAAGGCCTCCCCACCCCCCAGCATTCCCATCTCCCTGACCCCACTCCATAGCACACCCACCTTCTGACGTACTACATAGTTACTTGTTTGGGTGCTTGTCTTCCTCTACCATGAGGACAGGGACTTTTCTGTGATATGTCTAGTTCCCAGTACGGGTCCTGGCAGATAGGGGCACTCAATAATTACATGTTAAATAATTAAGAGAGAGATGTTCGCTCTGTCCAAGGCATTGAGATACTTGCTTTGCATGAAATATTGAAGACTCGCCACAACCATATGAGGTAGGGAGAGAAGACTGTGTGTCAGGTACTTGAGATACAAGGATGAGGGGGAAAAAAAATTCAAGACAGAGTTCATGCCCTTACAACACTAGCCATTCAGTGCAGGAGACAGACATTATTCAAATAATCACATCATGAAGTGTGAAAGCACAAATGGAGGATGCCACAAGAGGAGGAAGTACAAGGTCGACCTCACAAAACGATGGTAAAAAGGCCCATTTTGTATTTGTGCACAGTCTACCCACAAGACTAGAAAGCGGAAGCCATTTGCCTGGATTGGGAGCTTTTCCTTTCTTTCTATAGAATGAAGACCACTTGCTTTTCATTTCAAATATCCCTGGTAAAAACTCTTTTCTACTTTTCCAGCCTAAGGAAGCCAGCAGTCAGCAAGCATATATAATATTCAAACCTAAGTCAGGCTCTAACTCTCCAGCTATGGAACAAGCCACTCTGGGGTAGAGCATGGAGACATGTTTGCTTGGGGTTGGTTTCTCCTGCTTCCCTGCCTCTTTGGGGAAGCCACCATCCCTGAAAACGTGCTCCAATCAGATAGCTAAATGTTCTGATAGGCTAAACATGGTCCTAAGTCAGATATAATATTTTTTTGACTGTCCACTGCTCTGGATTATTTATACCATAAATATATATATATATATATACAGGAAGAGAGACTGAAGTATAATACTAGTTTTTAATTTCATAACCATGGATCTTTTAAAAACCATATTTTGTTCTTTAAATATGTTGATAAGTAAAATAAGGAACATTATTATGAGGGCAAACCAGAAGGCTGAGAATTAAATTTCCATTCAAAAGACTAAGCAAGGGTTAACACTATCAAGTTTTGACCAAATCTAATTAAAAGGAAATCTATGTGTAAATTCTTTTTTTTTTTTTTTTTTTTAAAGATTTTATTTATTTATTCATTTATCCCCCCCTTGCTGATTGTGCTCACTGGGTCAGCTAACCACGCCGCGCGGGCGGGCTTGCCTTCACCAGGAGGCCCCGGGAACCGAACCCGGGACCTCCCATGTGGTAAACGGGAGCCCTACTGATTGAGCCACAGCCGCTTCCTGTAAATTCTTTGAAATTAAAAAAAAAACTCCTTTATTATCTCCAAGAGAAATGTCTGAGCATATTTATTTTAAATCTGATTGTCACCCTCAGAATTGTACAGTTTTAAATGTAATTGTACAATGACCAAGTGCCCCAAAACAACTTATCGACCTTCCACACGGGAGAGAAGTATTTATCTCAAAACAGCAGATGCTTGTGGCAGTGCTGTTTGGAAGACAATTTTAGCAAACGAGTCAATAAAAAAGAGCTTTTTCTGCTCCTTTGCTTCCATTGTGCATCTAGGGGCCTCTAAGGAGGAGATCTAGACATGCTCTCCAGCGCGGCAGCTGAGAGCCGCCTGTGGCCACTGAACACTGGGAACGTGGCTGGGCTGAGGTGAGATGTGTTGTAAGTGCAAAATGCACTCTGGATGTCAAGTAAAGTTTCTCATTAATTTATATAGTGATTATATGTTGAAATATTAAAATGTCAGATATATTGGATTAAGTCAAATATACTATTGACAGGAATTTCCCCTTCTTTAGTGGTTTCTTTTTTTTTTTTTAATTGTATTGTGGTTAACACATATACAACATAACATTTCCCATCTTAACCACTTTTTTAACTTTTAAAAAAAGTGTGGCTACTAGAAGTTTTAAACTTACCTATGTAGCTTGCATTATATTTCTACCAGATAGTGTAGTGCCAGAGCAAAGAGGAGAGGGAGTTCTGTGCATCATAAAAAATAGAGGATTTCAGAGGAAAAAACTTCTGTGGTCATTATTTAAAAATAAAAATCCACTGCATGCTAAAATTAGAGTCATTAAAATAAACTTCTTCAAAGACACAAATGAACTGCACATAAATGTTGAACAATGTCATCCATCAATAAGCATTCTTGGTTTACAACATTACCCCACATGTCATCATCCAAACAAATCAAAGAAATCAATTAAAAGTGGTTACAGAGTGTGAAGTCATCCTCTAAGTCAACCATGAAGTCTCCATCTCCCTCCAACTGCTCAATGGATCTGCTGCTGTAAAGCCATCTGCAGTTATTGTTGGCAGACATGGAGAGGTGTGTAATAACAAGACAACTGACAAAGTAGTGAGTCAGCAAGATAGATAATGGATCCAAGATGCACTGTTAGGAACAAATATTGACAATGCTAGATGCGCTAATGCTCTGTACAGTGGGCACTGGACCCAATAAATGTCTGTCCACAGAGTGTGGGCAAATTGCCCATTGCATTTACCTGTCAACTACTCTATGCTCAATGCTTTCATTGTCTATTTCTTTTGTGAGACTGTGAGCTCCTTATGCAAAGTGTCCATGACTTCCATCCCTATCATAGTTTGGACTTACAGTTGACAGTGTCAGAAACTAAAGTTAAACTAGCTTTAAAAAGTGGGGGAGGGAAGTATGGTTCATGTGAATGAAAAGCCCACAGTACTTTGATTTCAGACACAGATGGACCTACAAGTTCAAATTATGCCCCCAGGGCCGTGATGATCCTATTCTCAGGTGACAAAATGGTTGCCAAAAACTCTGGGCTTACATTCCACCCTTTTTGCCACCCCCAGATGTCTCAGGGTTTGGTTTCATTGGTTCTAATCCTGTTACAAGTTTATACCTGGACCAATCACAGTAGCCAAGGACATGTGATGTTCTGACTAGTCACTCTGGAAAACATGTCACCTCCATCCCCATCCAAACTCCACTGACTCGAGAAAAAAGTGAGGAGTGGATTCCCAAGGAAAATTGCCATGTTCTTACCGAAGAGTAGGGAAATGGATGCTAGGCAGGCAAAAAAGTTATAGGTGGTCACTGCCCTCTCTAAATTCCCAGCACATAAAAAATACCCTCCTGATTTCTTCCCAATGAATGCATGAATGAATAATATCCAATTCATAATTCCAAACAGAGAAATGACTTATCTACTTTTAAGTGACCAGAATGATAATTACATACATTCATGTAATAAATGTTTATTGCATTTCTATTATGTGCTAAGGACAATTTAAACTACTTAGATATAGCAGTAAACAAAAGAGATAAAGCCCCTGCCCTCATAGAGCAGATATTCAAGAGGAGGAGACAGTAGATACAAGATAAGTCAGGTACTGAGTGACTAAGTATTCACTTACGTGGGTAATAAGTGATAAGTATTCCCTCTCTTTTATTAGGAAGAAAAATAAAGAGAAGGGGATGGGGAGGGGCAGGTGAGCTATTTTAGATTGGGGTGTCAGGGAAGAATTTCTGCAATGGTGTCATTTATACACAAAAATGACAAACTGCAGGAAGGAACCAGGTGGATATCTGGAGAAAGAGCTTTCAAAGTGCAAAGTCCCAAAGTGGAGGCCTTTGGGCATGCGGAAAGGCAGTGGAGGCCAGAAGGGAGGGGGTGGCCTGGACAGTGGTAGAAGAGGCAGGCAGTGAGATCGATGGGGCCCAGGAGGCAACGATAAGAAATATGGATTATATACTATTGGTGATGGAAAATCATTAGCCTATGGAGAAAAGGCGATTGAGATAATCTGGCTAGAGTAAGAAGAAGTGATGATAGGGAAACAAGAGAATCTCAGACAGCAGGCTGCTGCAGGAATCCAGGAGAGAACGTGGCTTATGCCACAGTAGTGGCAGTGAAGGTGGTAAGACGTTATCAGATTCAAGTACAGTTTGAATTGATTTTTGAGCAATTAAATTTACATGGAATTACATATAAGATCACCTGATATTAATAATTCTTAAGGGCTAATGCAATCATTTAAATTGCTTGCCCATTATGTTTCAAATTAGTCTTACTTCCTTATTTGTGATCTCATAGTGCTTTAAATATACTTTAAGTATGATATTGATTTTGCTGTCTTTATGTATTTATACCCTTGTCACTATCACTCCCCACCCACACATTGGAATATTCTAGAATTTAGGAACCAGGGCCCTTTTTTTTTTTTTTTTTTTTAATATTTAGCTTTATTTTGAAATAATTTCAAACTTACAGGAGAGGTACAAAAATAAACCATACCCCATACAGAGAACTCCAACACACCCAGATACCCAGATACACCAATTTTAACATTTGGCCACATTTGCCATATAATTCTACCCATCCAGTCATCTATCAATCATCTATTTCTCTGTCTACATATCTATATAACTATTTTCTGAACATTTGAGAGGTTGCATATATCATACTCCTTAAACACAGAATATCTCCGTGTAAATTACCTATGAACAAGGATGTTCACATAAGTGCAGTTACCAAGTTCAAGAAATTTAACATTGATATAAAGCTTATTTCTTGTTTTCAATTTTTTTTCTTATGTCACAATAATGTCCTTTTTAGTTTTTTCTCTTGTAGTCTTAAATTCCACCCAGGATAACATTTTATTATATTTAATTATTATAGTCTTTTATTTGCTTTTTCCTATTTTTTTTTTTTTTAATTGTGGAAACACACATACTTCATAAACCTTCCTATCCCAACCTTCCAAGCCTGCTACTCACTGGGATTAATCACACTCACAATGTTGCAGTGCCATCACCACCATCCATTACTAGAACTTTCCCTTCACCCCAAAGAGAAACCCTATACCCATTATATACTAACTCCCCGACGCCCCTGCCCCTGGTAACCAGTACTCTAATTTCTGTCGCTATGAGTTTGCATATCTTCTGCTATTTTCTTTGTGGTTACCAAGGGGCTTAAATTTAATCTAAATCTATAACACTTTTGTTTGCTTTGATACTAACTTAACTTCAATAGCATGCACAAACTATAGGAACCACATTTTTAAATCATTTTTATATTCCCATAGTCCATTATGATACCAAGGCACATATTAGGCTACGAATAAATGCTTTGGGTAGAAAGATGTATGCATGGATCTATGCATGGATGGATGGTTGAATGATGGATAAATGGATGAATGGATGAATAGATGAGAGAGAGTAAGGAATAGAGGGAAAATAAAGGTTAAGAGGTTAATTTATGACAGCTAGGAATACAAACACCAAAGTGACCTTGATGTTGCATACTTGGTAGAATTGAATAATTTAAAGGGTGCTGCTAACTAAACAAACATCAGTGTACTACACACTCAGAGATGATAAGTCTGTTCGAGGAAGGGATGACAGATAGGTTAAATGATTAGGTCAGCTGGTGAGTCCATGCAAATGAGATAATCAGGGTCCTTATCTTTCATTCCAATTAAAAGAGAGCCCCTTGTCTCTTCCTTCAAGTTTTAAAAGTGCAAATGGTGGCCCAGCAACATGTAATAAATCTGAAAATCTAATATGCCTTTTACAGGATTCCCAGACTGTAACAGAGAATGTTCCTTATTTCATTACCAAAATTACATCTTGTCCTCATTCTCATAGGTCAAGAGAATACAGAGGACACAACTTTTATCTAAGGTCACCTGCAAAGCCAGAAATAGAATCCACATTTAAGTGATACCATGGGTTAGGCCCTCTCCCTCATAAAAACTTGAGGGTAAATTTTATTATAAAAATATCTTTGTTTCTTCAGAGTTCCGGTTATTTTCAACAGCCTGGGTTGGTATGCTGTGAAATTCAAAAGCAAATACACATCTTTTAAAATATTTCCAGATGGTTTTCCGGCTGCCACCCAGTGACCCCCTACCCCCTGCACCATTCACACAGTTTTGTCAGCTAAATTCCTCAAAGGTGGGTGAATCCCTGAAATCATTGCTCTCGATGACACTGAAATCACTTACTTAATTGCATTCTGTTAAAGAAGTCAGTTTGTGATTGTGCTGTATCCAGGATTCTCACCCAGGGGTGATTTTGTCCCCAGAACGACATGTGGCACAGTCAGGAGACATTTTTGGTTCACGTAACCGGAGAGGCGGTGCCACTGGCATCTAGTAAGAATGAGCCATCCCCAACTATTACACAGCCACCGTTAAGAAACCGTGAGCTAAATATAACAATTTCCTAAGAAAAGTTAAATAATGAATATCTAAGGAAACTTGCGTCTTTCCTTGGACCCATTGTCTCACTAGCCCCATGAAGAATGAGTGGTAGACCAGATGATTTAATTTGACTGTGATTCTGAACAGCAAAGGAACTCACTACATCTTAAACACCTGCTACATAGGAGCACAATGGAGATTGTATTTGTTTTCTATTGCTGTGTAACAAATTACCACAAACTTAGTCACTTAAAAATGGACCCATTCTGACAGACAACGTGGCCGGCAGATAACACGGCGTGAGACCCCCGCCAAGACCTTGACCTTGTGTCCCAGTCGGGATTCTTTCCAGGGCTGAGGGGAGGACCCAGATATTCCAAACAGGCCTCACCATTGGCCCCCACCATTGCTGGGGTAGCCAATAACAGCTGAGGCCCCTCCCCTTAGCATTAGCAAGGGGAGGAATAATTAATAGTTTAAAAGATAACCATACAAGCCAAACCTTGCTCTCTTGCCTAGAGGAGCCCGCACCAAATCTCGGTGCATATTTCCGTCCTTCTCTCCCATTTCTCAGCAAGCGCTATTCGTTTCCCCCATTTCCCAATAAATTCTTTTTACTGGCCTAAAAAAAAAAAAAAAAAAAAAAAAAAATGACCCATTTAATAGCTTACAGTTCTGTAGGTCAGAAGTCAGGGCAGCTGAGCTGGGTTCTCTGCAGAGAGGCTTACAAGGCCAAAATCAAGGAGTCAGCCAGGCTGCATTCCTTTCTGGAGGCTCTTGGTAAAGACCCACTTCCAAGATCATTCAGTGGCTGGCAGAGTTCAGTTCCTTAGGTTAAAGGACTGAGGCCCCCATTCCCCTGTTGTCTTTACCTAGAGGCCACTCTTAGCTCCTAGAGATCACCCAGCTTCCTTGCCACAGGAATGCTTCCATTTTCAAAGCCAGCAATGGAGAATTTCTCAACTGTCAGTCCCTCTAGCTATGAACTTGACTTCTCTTGTCCCTGACTTCTAGACCCAGATTTAAAAGGCTCACATGATGAAGTCAGACTTATCCCGAAAATCGTCCTATTTTAAGGTCAACTGATTTGGAGCCTTAATTCATCTGCAAAATCCCTCCACAGCAGCACTTAGATTAATATTAAGCTGAATAACTGTTAGAAGGTGTGTGTCCTCCAGCAGGCAGGGACCTCAGGGGGCAGGTTAGAATTCTGCCCACCACACATTTCATACATTATTTCATTTAATTCTCACAGCAGCTCTTTGAGATAGGTTCCCCCTGCCCCATATCTACTTTACATATGAGGAAACTAGATTATTGAATGATTTAATAATTCCCAAAGCTGAATGAAAGGTATCAGGGAACTCTCTATATTATTTTTTCAGCTTCTATGAGTCTAAAATTATTTAAAAAGAAAATGATTTTTAAAAGAATAATTTCCCCCAAGATCACAAAATTGGTAAACAAAGAATAATTTCTCGGGAGGCGGCTGTGGCTCAGTCAGTGGGGCTCCCGTTTGCCGTGTGGGGGGCCCCGGGTTCGGTTCCCGGGGCCTCCTGGTGGGGGTGGGCCCGCCCACACGGCGTGGTTGGCTGACCCGGCGGGCGCAGGCAGCAGGGGTGGGGGATAAATGAATAAATAAATAAAATCTTTAAAAAAAAAAAAAAAAAAAAGAATAATTTCTCCAAGATCACATAAACAGTAAGCAAAAGTGAGGGGCTTCTAAAAAAAGCTCACGGATTTTAACATACCATCCTTCCTCCTTAAATTACTGCATAAGATATTTCTAAGATGATAGTATATTTAAAGTCTCTAACATTTTCACCAGACCAGGGGTTCTCAATCTTGACTGTGCATTAGAAAAACATGGGAGTCTTTTAAAAAAATACAGATGCCTGGGCTCCATCCTCAGACAACTTGCTCTCATTGGTCTGGAATAGGGACTGGGCATGAGTTTTTCTAGAGCTCCCTGAACCAAAAAAAAAAAAAAAAAAAAAATCACTGATCTAGAATTATTTTTTAGGTATAAATGACAGTTTTAAATACATAATATAGAGATTCATATTTGTATTATACACAAAAGGAACCTTTGTAAAAGAATGACATCCATCTTACTTCAATGCATTTTATTGGAAAACAATGACTGCAAGACCCTGAGATAAGATGTAGAGAAATGTGTTAGCGTATTTAAAGACTGAAAGTTCATTTAAGTAATATTTATTTTCCATCATGTCTCTGTACTTATTAAAACAGACCCATGGAAGCAGATGTGGCTCAACCAGTTGGGTGCCCGCCTACCACATGGGAGGTCCCGGGTTCTGGTTCTGGTGCCTCCTAAAGGAAGACAAGCAGATGGTGCATCTGCCACAACGAGCTAGACGCCACCCCCGCTGCAATGAGCAGATGCCACAAGCCAGCAGATGCCACAGCCCATGGGGAGTGGATGTGGCTCAGGCCACTGGGCACTCATTTTTCATGTGGGAGGTCCTGGGTTTGGTTCCCAGTGCCTCCTGGAGAAGGCGAGCAAACAATGAGCAGACAGACAAGAGAACCATCTGGGGGTTTGGGGGGGCAGGGAGACAAATAAATAAAAGTAAATAAATCTTAAAAAAAAAAAAAAAACAGACCCAGATTTAATAAGATGAAAAAAAGTATGTTCCATATTTGCTCACAGAAATTAATTTGTGTAATTCATTTGCTTCCTGTAAGTGGCAAAATAAAATATGAAAGGGAGATCAGAAATTGTAAAGTCACTGGATGAACCCGCTGACAATAAAAAGCACTCTGCTCTAGGAGAACTCGGTAAATCATCAGAGAGATAATCTCCTTTGACTAGTTTATCTCAATCCCTTTCAAGTGCCGTCTTTCAAATAAGGGTGTACACAGTTGACGTCTAGTAAGTTAGTGATTGTGCTGCATAATTTATATTAGAAAGTATGCCCCTTTGACTTCTAGTGGTAATTAAGAGCAGATAAAATATTCCAAACTCAATGGCATGAATAAGCAATCAAAAGAATTCAGCTGAAAATGAAATCCTTAGATACATCAAAGGCATCCCCCTTCAGAGAGGTGAGCGTGCTGTCCAGACAGAGCTCTCGCCAGAATTGTATTATGTCATTTGAGTGGACTCTGCCCTGTAATTGGATAGAAAGACCGTGGGAACAGCCTTTCACGGGAATGATTTGGTATAGCTGAAGAACTCCTGGGTTTGTGGACAGAGATGTGTATGAAGTCCAAGCAAATGCTGTTGGTCATGAAAGCCTGAACGTGCAGTGCTATCAGTCCTATTTATATTCATACTTCAGGAACTAGTACCATTTTCTCTTAAACTGTTTATTGCTGATGGTGGGAAACCATGCAATTTTACCAACACATATACTCTGCTGGAGAAAACTATTCTTCAGAACATCTTGGACTCTTTGCAGAATTCTCAATAACTCTGCACATTATACCACCAAGGTAGTAGTGGCAGGGATATTGGGTGGCCAATGTCAATATCAGCAAGCAGAGCTCTAGCTATGGCTGATGCCCTGATAGTGTTTAGCAGCTTTTCACAGAGCAGGCTTCTCTTTCTCTCTCTCATAAAATATAGAATTGCCTGTAACTACAAAGAGTCGTATATAAGCATGATCTTTTCAGCAACAGCCAAAAAACCGAAAACAATCAGAAGGGAATGATTAAATGTGCAGCAGTTAAAGAATAACATAGATCTAAATGAAATGATAAGGGAAGAACTCCAAGATGTTCATTATTTTTAAGCACTCCCCTCCACCATAGAAAAAAAAAAAAAAACACTTTAGGAAAATACAATTTATGTACACTTCAAGCACACATGCATACACAAGATAATAAATTCTGGTTTCAAAAAGAGCTTCAAACTGCTAACTGTGGGATCCTCAGCTTGCTGTGTGCCATTCCAGACCTCCTTCTATGCATTAGTTCACATATCAACACATAGAGAAAATACAGGCTAGTCTTGTTTGGATGCAGAAGTGAATTCAATGTGGCCCTTTGTGGGCTTACATAAGACAGATGAGAGAGTAAATAAAATCCAGAGCCCTACCTGCATGTTCACAGATATCACATAGGTTATAAATGTAGGGTAAGCACTGAATAAATCACATGGGAAACCAGGAACCCAAGGAAATGTGTGAATCATCTCTGGGACTTAGGTGGCCCTGCACACAGAAGCAAGCCAAGCAGGGATAAGCAGAGCTGAGAGACTGAGTGAGCAAGAGAACAGTGAGGACGTCGTTGACTATCTTGGATCCATCCAGCCTTGCTGAGTAGCAGCCCATTCTAGCACAAAGCAGAAAAAGGAAGGAGGGAAGGAGGGAGGGAAGAAAAATGGAAGGAAAGAAAGATGGATTAGAAAGATATCCCAGGGCCAAAAATACATCTTTTTATGCTTAACTTGGTTTGAGATGGAATTCTACTACTTGCAACTGAAAGTCCTATAATGTATAAACAAGAACAATCTCTACATTTTGATTCATACTACCTACTGCCTCAGCATACAAACTGCCTAAGGCTGGTCTGTGCATTGTTAGTCACACTTACATGGTGTGATGTGTTCCATGAAGCAAAAATAATTCTCCAAATGAGGTTCAAGTAGTCCTCTGTTTCTTCTGAGAAAGTTCTTTTCAAACACCTTTAAGACAATGACTCACAGCCACAAGGTGCCCAGTGGAGCCATTTGTGGATACCATTTGTGAAGCTTTTATTTCTTTTATTAAATATGAACACTCAGATTCTTTTCAGGACCTATTGAATTTCCAGAGATGGGGTCTGAACATTGTACTTTTTTTTTTTTTTAAAGTGCTCCAGGTTTTTGAAGTGCATGGCTAAAACATTGCTACTTTAGACCTTGAATATTGTAGTGGTTTGAGGGTTTATAAATTCCCAAAAGAGAAAGACCATGTTTTTAAACTAATGCATTCCCATGGATGTGATACCCTTTGATTGCATTAAATTTGGTTGAGGGTCCTTTGATTAGATTACTTGATAAGATCACTTAAGGGCTTTTGAATGGACTACCAGTGGGGTGTGATTCATGTTGAAACTCTGACCTCTTCCTGGGTCTGATAAAAACAGAGACACAGAGAGAAACACAGATAGACACAGGAAAAGGAAGCTGCCACATTTAATGCTGCCATGTGAGACAGGACTAGAGGACTGCTTAAGCACGAAGCCCCAAGAGGCTGGGGAGCAGCTCAAGAAGAGATGGTGAGCCCAGAAGGCTAAGACCTCAGCAGAGATTAGCAGCCATCTTACTTTGCCACGTGGTAGCTGACTTTGGTGAGAGAACACCTCTTCTGGTGCCCTGACTGGGACTTCTCACAGCCTTGGAACCCCAAATAAATCCCTTTTATAAAAGCTAACCCATTTCTGGTACTTTGCATCGGCAGCTCTTTGGCAAACTAAAACACACCAATAGGCCAACTAGCAGTTGAATACTATAAAAGTTAAAGTTTGTGTTTAGCTGAATCTTCCTCTCAATAGCTCTAGTCTTAAGAATTATAAGTGCTCAATAAATATTAGCTATTATTATCTAGGCTAAAACTCTTTCCTGCCTGTGGGTGGTAAGGAGGATCATCATGTATTTGTCTGAAAGCCCATTTAAAGAGAGAAGTTCTGAAATAAAGATTATTACCACATTATAATCACTACCAATATCATCACTATGTGCCAGGCACTGTTTTAAGCGTTGTATGTCATCTTTTTCTTTCAAATGAGCAACCATGAACCCTGTGGAGGAGGAACTATCATTATCTTCATTTTGCCAATGAAGATGCTAAGGCAAAGAGAGGGTAAATAATTTGACTTGGTCACACAGTAAAGTCCAGAGCTGGGACTCACACTGACTACGTCTGAGCTCAGAGCCACTGCACTGTCCATATCTATCTGTTGATCCTTCCTCTTTGATTCTGTATCTTTTCTCATTTTATTTCTTCATAGTTGATAAAGCAGTTCCTCACAAAATCCCCAAACATCCTCATATGGATGATTGCTGAAACCCGCATGCTCTTTTCCAGTTCTGACATGTTGAGAAGGCAACAAGGGATGGGCTCCAGCCCTCTCCTCTCTCCTATCCGGACTCAATAATAATGGATCATTAATAATGATAATAATGGATCTCCTCCTGCATGCCAGGCTAACAGTAGACTGACTATGTAGCAGGAATCATCAGGAATCTTCACAGTCACAATCCTACAAGAGGGCATTACCACTGCCATTTTACAGATGAGAAAACCAAGGCACAGAGATATGAAGAAAGCCCAATAGTGACAGCACAGGAGCTTGGGGAGTTTGGCACCTCAGTGGCCGGCCTCTGCCAGACAGAGCCAAGGACGGCCCTTCAGCCTCCCGTGTCGGCATCCCTCAGATTGGCCTCTGTCAGTGGAGGCCAACTCTCTGGCAAGACACTCGGCCATTGTTTTAACAAAGAGCTGGGCCTGGAATGTTGCTAAAAGAGTTGCTATGAGCAAATAATTCTCTTCACTAATCATGTCCGAAGAGGGCATATAGCAGAGAGCTTCCCCTCAGCTCCCCACCCCCCAAAAGTCTTTTCACCCTTGAGGAATCAAGTAATAGCTTAAGAAAACATCTCTAATTCAGGTCAGCCTGCATCAGAAACATGTCAATACAAACCAGTCTAATCCTTAATTTCACATGATCCTCTCAAGTGACCAAAAGGTTCCAAGGGGGTATATGAAATTCAACAAACCCCTGCTAGCTAACGAGGCCCTACAAAGCAGCAGGGCCTTGTTTCTTTCTGCCAAGGACGAAGGCCATTTAACTTGAGCCCTTTTACAAATAGAAATCGGCTTTCTAAAGACTCCTGGGCAGGCAGTGACCAGCAACAGACAACTCAATGACTGAGTCTGAGTCATAAAATACTTTTGAAAAGGAGAGATCAAAGCCTGCCTGTCGTCTATTGAAATCCAATGGCTTCCAAAGCTCCTTGCAGGGACCTAGGCTCTCTGGAGAATGGGCCACTGCAGTCCCAGTCTAAAAAGAACACCACTCAAGAAAGATACAATGGGGGCATTAGGGCAGCCAGCCATGGAGAGAAACGCCGCTAACGGTTTAACTGCTGGGGACAAAGAAAAGAGAAATGAAGGGAAACCAAGTGACAAAATTGGATGGTGCTTCGGGAATCGAGGCTGGGGAGGCAGGGGCGGGTTCTCTTGGCAGCCTTGATCTTCTCACATGTTCCACTCTGAGCTGCTGATGTGGCACTGAGGCTGGATCGTAGTCAGAGATCGAGCCCTGTTGTTACAGATAGGAGGTGCCACCAAAGCAGTCTGCCAACCTGTCAGCTGTGCCTTTTCTGAAGTTATTAATGAAAATTAAATCTACCACAAGATACTACTTTCCTGCACAAGGATGGCTATTATTTTTTCAAAAAATTAAAATTAAATATTGAAAAAAAGAAAATAAGTGTTTGGAAGAGGATGCAGAGAGATGGCGCTCCCGTGCACTGCCGGAGGGAAGGTAAGATGGTGTAGCTGCTGTGGAAAACAGCTTGGCAGTTCTTCAAGAAGTTAAACAGAATTACCATATGACCCAGCAATTCCACATCTTGGTATACACCCCAAGCATTGAAAACAGGGACTTGAACAGATTCTTGCACATCAGTATTCACAGGAGCATTATTCAAAATATTCAAAAGGTAGAAACAACCCAATGTCCATTGACGGATGAATGGATGAGCAACACGTGCTGCACACACAAGTGGAATATCATTCAACTGTAAAAAGGAGTAAGGTTCTGACACATGCAACAACATGGATGAACCCTGAGAACATTAAAGATAAATACTGATGATTCTACTTATACAAAATAGCTAGAAATAGATAATTCATAGAGATTGAAAGTAGATTAGAGGTCACCAGGAGATTGGGGAGGGGAAAAGGGAGTTGTTCCTTGGTGAGTACAGAGAGTCTATAAATCTTATAATTAAAAAAAAAAAAGTAAATATATACCCATGTATTGCAGATCTAAGTGGAAATGCATCACAGGTGACAGTTTGTATATCCTTTCACTTGATCTTTACAGTAAGAATGGAGCTTGGTTTTAGAGTTTCTTAGGCAAGGAGAACATTTCCCCAACTGGAAGACATGGCCATTATAAACATGCCAGGCACCAATAAACCACAAATATTAGACTTCAAAATTTCTATTTTTTGTGAACTACAGGAATCTCAAACAAAAAATTGATGGGAATACGGCTTAACTGCGTCAAATTCACACCTCTGAACCTTCACGATGCATGTTTGCATGTTAAACGGCCTGAAATATACTACAGCAACAACTTTAACTTTGTTTAAACATAAAGTTTTCCAAACTTATATGACCGCGGAACCCTTTAATTCCTGGACCATCTCTTAACAGACAAAAATATATCTCCTTTGAGAATCAGTGTTTTGGGGCTTTTCTTGCCACTACCAAATTGTGAAGAAATGCTCCTTGGGGAAAAAAAAAAGTTTCCATGGCCAAACTAGGGAAACTCCAGATTTAAACAGAGTACTTTGTTAAGTCATCTAAAGGTTGCTTCATGAGTTTGCTCATACACACCACATAAACAACAGGAGATTACTATCGCCTCCAGGGGCTCCTGGGCCCAGTGGTCCCATTCTGCTCTTGAAGAAACACTCACAGGGGCTTTAAGTGGAAGTTTCTTTCCACAGTGTCAGACATCTTATGGCAGTCTCTGCATTAATGAGAGGAGAGTTGCCCATCTGTTGAGTTTCTCCAAGGAGGATGTTCGAAGCTTGTCCCTTTCCTGAACTCTTGAATCGTTACACCACACTGAATCTATGACCATAGTTGCTGGAAAGAAGGGACAGAACTTTCAAGGAATTTGCAGCCCCCCTCCCCCCCTGTTTTACTGAAAAGGGCTGAAGAATGTCTAAGGGTTCCAGGTAGGTAGAAGGATGAAGAAGTTCTCCTTTGTGACATGGCAGTTTTTCCTCCATCCCCATATTTCCATGTCCACAGTGCAGTATCCCCTCAACGTAGTACATTAAGTGCTCTCACAGGACTAATTATTGCCATTTGATAATTTTTAATAAGCAGAGAAATTCACTAAGATTCATAGCCACAATAACAAAGATGTTAAGATGCCAAAGGCATTTCTGCTCCTGATTCTTGTGTCTAGTCACAGAAAAAGTGGGAAAACCACAATTTGGGCTGAAAATATTTATACTATTTCTTGTTCATGTATAATATAAAGAGATCACAGAAGAGGGTATACAAATGGCCAATAAGCAGAAGGAATTGTACTCAACTTCATTAGCCACCAGGACAATGCAAACTAAACCCATAATGTGGTTCCACTTCACATCCACCAATCAGAGTAGCTAAAATGGAAAGACAGACAATACCAAGTGTTGGTGAGGAAGTGGAGCAACTGGAACTCTCATATACTGCTCATGGGAGTGTAAATTAGTACAGTCACTTTGAAAAGCTGTTTGGGAGTATCTACTAAAGGTGAAGAAGTACATATCCCAGGACCCAGCAATTTCATTCCTACATAGGCATCTGACAGAATATGTTCATAAGTTCCCCACAAAGCATTATTATGTTAAGAAGTACTCTTCATAATAACCCCAAACTGGGAACACTGAAATGTCCATCAAAAATTGGATGGGAATATTGTGGAATATTCACAAATGAATATTCTGTAACAGTGAGAACATACTAACAATATGCATGAATCTCACAAACATAATGTTGAGTGAAATAAGCCAGGCAGAAAAGTCATACTGTATCATTCTACTTATAAAAAATTCGAACTAGGCACAATTAAACTATGTTAGAAGTCAGGATAGTTATTACCTGTGGTGAGTAGTGACTGGGAGTGGGCACAAGGGGGTCTTCTGGGGGCACTGGTAACGTCCTGTGTCTTGAGCTGATTACATGGATGTGAACTGTGTGACTTATGATATGGGTTCTTTGCTGTGTGTACATTATACTTCATAACAAGGTTATAAAAAGTGTACAGAGCTGGGTTTCAGCTTCTCAATTGCAATTCTGTTCTCTTTATTGTTTATTCTTATTGTTTTCTTAAGTATGGGTATGTGTGTTTTGCATAGTTGGTTGGCCAGGGTGTAGGGCAGGAAGTGGAATGGGGATAAACTTGACCATCTCCTTACCCAGCATATACCAAGCAGACCCTTTGAGGGTCAACAAATTGGATAATCAGAGTCAGATGCCTAGAGCTGGCAGTGGTCTTAGAAATCATTTTACATGGTTCAAGAGAGGAAAACAAGTCCTGGAAAGATAAAGTTAACTAAGGATATGCAGTTGGTTTGTTGCAAAGTAGGGTAGAACCTAAATTCTCAAGATCCCAGTTTTTACCAGCCTTATACACAGGCAGATCTGTTCGTCAATTACTTCTTTCATGCCCATCAATGAGATGGAAAATTTCAACCTACCTCATTATTATGTATTAGATAATTTGCTCCCTGTTCAAAAGGGAATTTCTTCCCTGGGAGAAGCCAGCATCTATTACTGAGGCAATTTATTAGATTCCCTATCCCTCACAGAGTGGAATCCTGAAAGAGCTAAGCAGATGGGGGGAGGGAGACGGAGCTACGGTTTGCTGAAGATGGAAAGACAGAGCAGTTATTCCCAGCCAGGTCCTACTGCAGCACTTTCCACGGAGGAAATTACTTAATGCCCCACAGTCCTGTGACATCAGCTTTCTTGTAATCCCCACCTTAGAGATGTGGAAACTAACGCACTCAGAGGGTAAGTTACTGGTCCAAGGTCCTACCAGTAAGTGCTGGTGTGAGAACTGGAACCTGGACAAACTGCTCCTAACCACGGTACTATGTGGAATGAGGTAGTTTAAACCACTCAGGTAGGTACCTAAACGCCTTCTGAAAACTTTAGGATACTGGGGAATAAAAGAGAATTGTGATAGGATGTCAAAAAAAAACAACGTATGTGAGTGTGTAGCCCTGTTATAATATACAGGTCGTTACTGAGCCATATTGATCAGTTAAATAGATCAATCTTAGCTGAAAATTGTTAAATCATGGTCTGTACTTTAAAGACCATACTAAGGTATATCATGATGGTTCTGGTCTTGATGAAAAATTTTAGCTAAATTTTAGGTCACAATGTGATGGACTGGTGGGGGGTGGGGGGTGATGGACAAAAGGAATAAATATACATACACAAAAGTAAATAGATGGACTTTTCTTCAAGGAAATTACCTAAATCAAATCTTCATGTTTAAACTGAATTGGGAACATTTTCTTTTGGCAGAGTTCAAATTTCAAATGATAACTCCCAGTGTTGGCTATTTTGAGATGAAACCTTGGATAATTAAAAAGTAAAAGTAATTTCATATTTCCAGAATTATTTATGCACGAAAATAAAACTCCAGCAGTTGTACTATCCTTCGCATTTCACCATGTCCTTTCATATTCATGGGCTCCTAAGCCACCCCAGTCTTGTTTTGTGGCTCACGTGCCCTGTACGTGACTGACTAACCCTACATCTTAACAAGACTTCCTCACATTTTCCTTCTCCCATCCATCCCAGAGCATTATCTGCATGCGTCTCAACACTCAAAAACTCTTCTGTTAGCTCATGACACTTCTGAATTGCAGCACAGAATGAAATCAACCTCAACACCATTTACTGCCTCAAATATTTGACCGGATCCTGAAAGCAGTATCATTTACACCCATCTTCTCGGCCTGGTGCCCGACAGATGAGGATTACACAGAGAGGAACTAGCATGTGCCCCAAGTGCTTTCTTAAGTGCTTCACCTCTCTGGATGCCATGCTTCATCCTGCCAGCCCGTGAACACATCACACCACATCCCAAAAGGGTGTCTTATGTGAGCAGGACAGCACAGATTAAAGAAAGCAAAAGGCCTCCCTGCCTAACACGAAGTTTGGGCTTAGCAGGGCTGCTGAATGTAATTTTGCATTGAAACGCAGTTTTCCCATTTCAAAGCAATGTAGAGGCATGCAGCTTGCTAGATTTATGCAATGCCTGGACTGCCGAGACTTTACAAAGCGAATGGCATCCATCAAATTAATTTCCTTGGGGATCGTCTCAAACATGGAGAATGAAAAGACTCAGGCCATTAAACATCAAAAGAGTTTTCCAAATGGTAATTAAAGTTCTATTACATTTTCTTTTTTTCTGGGAGATTAGATTAATTCAATTGAGAATATTATAAGTATCAAAGCTGACAGTGCGGATGTGTCAGGTTTGCGAGGAGAGCATTTAATATTGCAGACATCCGTTCATTCACGTGACACAAAGTTCAGGCAAAAGGAAGTCTGATTCAGAGTGTGTTGTACTCACCAAGCCGGCACACGTAGACACTGCGACGGAGGAGGAGCTGTCATTTCTGATAAATCCCTGATAAAAACATCGCTGCACTGTGGGTTCCTGATTCTCTAAAGCACCATCTTTTCCAAGTACCTGGACAATAAAGTGACTGCTCAAAATTGCCGAGGGCTTAAGTTCTAAGTGTAGCTCCTGTCCAAATGCTGAAAATTGGTAGTGCAGGGAGCTCCTGGCACTCTGCGTTGATCGCTTTTTCCTGCCGTTGTGCAAAATGTCGTGTGAAATATATGATCCACCCGAGTCCACTTGCACCGGCGTGACAAAGACGTAATCTGCAGTAGGAAAAGTTTAGGCTGTCAGCACCCTGAGCCAACAATGCCAAATAGTCACTTTCCAACAGGCTGGCAAAGAGCAATGCAGAAGTCAAAGATATCTTTGTTCCTGTTGCCATGCCCCCAGATTAAATAGAATTCGGAGCACTTTATGAAGATTAGGACCCTGTGGTCTCCACTATTAGCCCTGCCACAGTAATTCCTACAGAAACTAAACGCCAAGCACAACGTTGATGAATTTCAAGAATGTTTGCGGAAAATGTCACAACTCTCACTGTCTGGAGATAGACAGACTTTTCATATATAAGCCATAGAGCCATCCATGCACAGAAATGGGTTTGGGGAGCAAAATGAATAGATATGCATCCACAAAAGTAAATAGATGGAATTTTTCTTCAAGGAAATTACCTAATTCAAACCTTCATTTTCAAGCTGAATCCAGAGCATTTTCTTTCAGCAGAGTTTAAATTTCAAATGCTAACTCCAATGTTAGGTGACTTGAGATGAGACCTTGGATAATTAACAAGTAACAGCAGTTTCACACTTCCAATATTATTTATTCGCGATAATAAAACTCCAGGACTTGTATCATCCTTAGCATTTTACCATGTGCTTTCACCGGGCGATCACATTTAACTGTAATCATAAAATACTGTGTGTGCATAAAAATGCCTCCAAATTGTCAGAATTGTCTTATTACAGTCGGTTTAAAGTTGCTCAAACATGTTGGGGGGGGGGGGAGGGGATGTCAGCTCAGGGGACACCTGGAAAGGCATCTTTAAAAATACCTTCACGGTTGCTCCTTAGAGCAGCCCTAACTGCTGCACGTTCTAAGGAGGAGCTAAAGAGCAACTTGCTGTTTGAGAAGCTAGCACGCTGTTTTCTTTCACAAAACATTGAAACTGAAAAGTATCATCCCACACAAAGATGTGGAACACGCCCACTGCACATGAGAAATGCTCTGCATTTCCACTTTCTAGGCACAGAATGGGAAACTAATTTGGAAAGTGTTTAGAAAGATTCCGAATAACTAAGAGGCACGTCTGAGTCACTTGGGTCCTTGGTTACTGGAGGAGGAAAAGAAAGATGAATTTCCTTTTTCCCAAAACATTGGACAAAAAAAAAAAAAAAAAAAGTTTAGGGAATGAACAGAAGCCCAGGAGCCAGTCCTGGAGCCAGCCGGGATCAATGAGTGATATTCTAATTAGGCTCACGTTTGCAAAGAAATCCACTATGACAACAATTTTCAACTGTTGTTGCTCTATGTCTGAACCATCTGCGACTCTCACTGCTTGGGGCAGCTCTCATTTGTATGATGCTCTTTATCCCGCCTCTCCCATTTTCTCTTTAGCTCCCTCAACTAGAAATACTAACAAACTGACATGCACACTAAAAAATAAAAACAATATTTGAAAAGAAGTTTTTCCCTTCTCTCACCCTTAAACACTGAGCAGAAGACACACGAGTTCTCTTCTCTTAAAAATCTCGAATATGCTGCGTTACAGGTATGTGGCTATTGACTTCTTGACCAAACACAACTTTTTCTTGGAGATAAACCACTCCTACAGCCGCCGCCAAACTAAAACCTAACTGAACTTGTGAAAACCATCCCTGACAGAGTCTCTGCAATAAGGTGCTTCTTACCTCCTTGTACAAACTCATTCCTGAATGATTGGGAAAACTTGTGGGTTTTATCTGGCCAACCTTCTACAAAGAAGCCCAAAAAGTCCTCCCAGGCTGGTTTGCTTCAAAGGGGAGAATGGGCAGAGGCTGATGGTTACCGGCTGGTGCTGGTGGGTGGGGCAGTCAGCACCCCCAGTAAACAACCGATTCACAGGCTGACAAAACATGGAGTTCTTACAGGTGGTGCTGGGACAGACTGCAGCCCATTTGCCCTTGGTGGAACAATGAGGGGCAATTTTGGAAACTGCAGCCCATCTGGTCGGACCAAAAGTGAATTTCTCAAGAGCTTATTCCTGCCTCTCTGTCCCCTCACTCACCTGGCACAGCCCTTCTCCACCTGCCACCAATCCCCAAGATGCCTGCTTGTCTCCTGACCGGAGGAGAAGACAACCCTGCAGGGCTAAAAAGCACGGCATCCCAAGGAATCCAGGTGGGACAGCAAGATCTTGCTAAGTAACCTCGGGTCAGGGATTAGCTGTTCTCCTGTAGCTCGTGGGAAAGCAGGATTTCCTTCAGGGCACCAGAGGGAAGTTAATGACAGAAGTGAAAGGTGTTCCGGGGAACCTCAGGACAGATAGAAAACAAACAAACAAACAAAAACACTACCCAGAGACCTCAAATGACTTGCTTTACCCTATAAAAATGATCTTTGGGAATCCATGACACAAGGGCAGTGAAGAGCAGAGAAGAAAGGAAGGAAAGGAACAGAAGTAGAGAGGAGAGTGAGAAGGGAAGATGGGGCTGGGGGGAGGAAAAGGGTTCACATTCACACACACACACACACACACACACACACACACCAAGAATTAGTGCCTGCGGACTTTCCCAGGACAGGAAGGAAATTAGAAAGGGCCTTTTGATATCAACCGCCCACTTCCTTTCTAATTTCTCACCGAAGTTTTCCATCTGTGAAGGTGGAAAGTCTAGTTTTCTCATTTATGTGACCTGCAGCTTGAGGCATTGATTCTTCTGATAAGTCCCGAGCCCTTGCCACACACCCCTCCAAACAGGAACCATTTCCAGGACGCACACACACCTGGGAGTTTGGGGGCCGGCTGAGCTTTTCTACCTTTTCTCTTTGCGGGGGAGGAAGGGACAAAGTGCCTTGGAAAAGCCCTTCTCGGGGGTGGGGGGGGGGGGAATACGAACCATCATTTAATCCGCTGCCACTGCCGCCGCCGCTGCTGTCACTGGCTAAGGCCACGGCGACCGACGCACAGCAGAGGCAGCACAGCTGGAGCGCCTGCAAGAGAAAAGGTGACATCGCGCGTGAGGACGCGGCGGGGCTGCCGCTTGGCGCCCCCTGCCACCCACTCTCGGCGGACACCTGCCTTGGCGACGCGCCCCAGTCCTGCCGGGCCCCGCGGCTGTCCCGAGCCGGCGGCAGGAAGGGCGCACGCAAGCAGGACCGCGCACTCCATGGTCAGGTGCGGGCGCTGCGGGCTGCGGGAGGCGGCGGGCGCAGCGCACAGGCGGCGTGCATTCTTCCCGCGGGCCCGCAGCGTGCGTCCAGGTGCCGCGCCAGGTGGGAGCCGCCGCGGCTCACATGGCGAGGCGGGCGCGCCGGGGCCTCCCCTCCACCGGCCGCCTGCGCGCCCTCCCCGCTGCCAGCGCCCGCTGCGGAGCTGCCGCCTGCGGCTCCCCGGGGCGCGTACGGGGCTCTCGGGGCCGGCACTGGCGCGCGCCTCCGAGCGCAGACGGAGAGGGGACTCTGCCTGTGCCTGCCCGGCCGTCTGTGCGTCTGTCTGTGTCTGTGCGAGCGTCTGGGGCTCCCGGGGCAGCAGCGCCAGCTGGCTCCCCAGGCACGCTGGAGCCGAGCGCCCGCCTCTCCACCGCGCGGTGATTGGCGACCTGCGGCTCCCGGGCTCGTCCGAGCCCCCGGGCTGGCGCAAGGGCGTGGGATTCCCGGCTCCCGCTCCGAGGGAGGGGGCCAAAGGGCGGGGAGGCTGGGTGGGAGTGAGGGGGAGGAGGGCCGACCGCCGAGAGAAGGGGGGGGGGGAGCGCCCTGGGTCAAGCCTGGAAAGCGTAATTTAAGCGCACAGAGAGATGTGCTGAGATGGGGGAGGCCCCGGTAAGTGGCGCGAGTTCTTTCGCCGCCCGTGCAGACGTCTCATTTACAGTGTCCTGGTGAGACAGCCAAGATATTTAGCATTCACAACGCCTCCTGAGTGCAGGTACTATCCCCTGCTTGACCTCATCTACCCCACGCCTCGTCTTTGCAAGGTGGGAATCATCACCTTCTTGATTACAATGAGGAAACCGAGGCTCAGATGGGCTCATGATACCCCAGCTACCCAATGAGGCATCCAGGTAACTCACAGATCTAGGGCAGCCTGGAAGGCGGGAGCAATGAGCCTTGCCTCTGTCTGCCGTGTATGAAGACACATGGCCAGCGGGAGCCTCGCCTCTTCCCGGGATCTTGCTCTCCTCTCCAAGTGATGATGCCTCCAACTCTTTAAGCCCGAAGTCTGGCTCCAGACGTCCGCACCTGCAGAAATCAGCCATAACAAACAGTGCTCGCCGTCTCCCCAAATGTGCATCCAATTTGTGGTGAGCCTGTTCATTTTCTTAATGTATTTACTTGATCTTTTCTTCCCTACTGTTTGCAGTGATGAACAAATGGTATTCTCCCCCACAGACCAGCGGAAAGATCCTTACTGGGAAACTCAACAGCAGGAACGAAATGATCACAACTACTATCAAGGAAAAGAATAGGCTCCTAAAGTAGAAAGAACCTGATTTAGATTGAGGGAGATGAGGTGAGAGTGTGCGTGTGACATTTAAAAGAAGAGTGGGCCAGTTTTATGCGGGGGCTGGGGGCAGGAAGATCCTGCATGTAGGGCAGAGGGGTCACAGCATAAGGGAGGGTCTTGAAGCAGGAAACGTGCTTGGCATGATGGAAGAGGTGAGAAGTAGAGTCCAGAGGGAGGGGCCGAAACAGCAGATGGCGGGGCCAGCGGGACCTTGTAGGGTGGGGGCGAAGCATTTACATTTTACTTTAAATGCTGTGAGAAACTGTTAAGGAGATTTAAGGTGTGTGCCCGCATGTGCATGTGTGTAGGAGGCAACATCATCTGAAATAAAAAACCACGTGGAGCTGGTTTGGGGTTGCTTAGGAAGGGTCCACAGAGGAACAAGTTAGGGAGCACTTGCTAGAATCAGGGTGAACGATGATGGTGGCTTGGACCAGGGTAGTGGCAGTGGAGGTGGACGGTGCAAGGGGTACCGAGATGGTTAAGACAAGGTGCATGGCCCAGCCTAGAACACCTGACAGCACAACATAGAGAGTTTGCTTCACTGAATACAACAGTGAAGAGGGAAACCCAGGATTGTAGAAGCACCACTCGCTGAGGAGGCAAATCAGGAAAGGTCTGCCCGAGGCATCAGGACGAAACACATCCTGTGGGTTTCCCTAAGTAAACCGTCTGAGTTTTCGGGGCCTCCATTTTGCAATCTGAAAATAGGAACAATCACAATACATCAAAAAGGTATCCCAAGGATCAAATGACTATACTTAGCTGAGCACTTCATAAGTGGGCTTTCAAAATAAGAACAGATCCTTTGTCAGATTTCAATGTGCACCAGAATCACCTGTGTGCTGGCTTAAAAGTCCGATTCCTGGGCCCTGTCTATAGAAATTCTGGTTCAGTAGATTTGGTGTGGGATCCAAATATGCATTTTAAACAAACAACTGCAGGTGTTTTAAGGCTTTATGTGATTTCAGTAAAGAACTGAGCACTTAATTGCATCAAAGAGACAGAGTAAAAACAGTGCCGGAAGTCATGTCATCAAGTAACAAACTGAACAAAAAAGGAGACTGGAATCAACAACACTGTAAATCATGTCATCAAGTAAGCATGAAAGGGAACTGGAAGGATAAATGGCTTGTCTGCACTCAGCCAATAATGCCCACATCCCTGGTTTGTGGCTCTCCTTTGAGATGCATTTGGATACAGTCACCCATAGCCCTTTAGTCATCTTTTACCACCCTAACATAGTTACTCACCAGGTCACGGCTACAGTCTCAGAGACCAACTCTTCGCCATGCTTTATGCCAGATCCCAGAGTTTCTCGAACTCGGCACTATTGCCATTTGGGGCAGTAATTCTTTGTTGTGGGTGGCTGTCCTGTCCGTTGTAGGATGTTTTGCATGATCTCTGGCCTCTACCCACTAGACAGAACTCCCACAGTTGTGGCAAAATGTTTTGGCACTGTCATATATCCCCTAGGAGGCAAAATTGCCTGGTGAGACCCTAGATGAAAAATAGTACAGATTTCAATCCTATTTGGTGACATTTTTCTCCATCAACATGGAGTCTCACAGCCTCTCATTCAACTGGACAAAGATTTGTACAATTCTCCCCCTTTGAAGGACTGGAGATGGTTTCTCAAACCTTGTGTAAGTGGCTGGTCCCCAGCTGATTTTCTAGCCCTCCTCTCATGCCCCAGTACATCTTTTACTTTATAGATCCCAATCCTCCGTGGTTTGATACAGAAGCCAGGATTCAATTCTCACATTTTCATAGATATAGGGACAAAAACTTCTGCTTTCATTTATTTGAAGATGACCGGGTCCAAATTCTTCAGGAGGGCCTATACACAAAACTGCAGAGCCAAAATCTCTGGAAGTATTTTATGCACAGTGCTCTAAGAACTGGCCCTGCAATATATAGAATCTGCCACTAGATGGTGACAGAGAGTTAGCACAAGATCCAGCCTTTCAGTTGAAACTGGAAAGTAGCACTTGCTTCCAAGTTACTTGAAAATATAACTTTTAGGTGATTTAAAAATTATAAATCTAAGACACTGTAATGAATATCTAAATTTCATAGTAAACCAATGCGTTAAAAAATAATTATCTCTGATGTGTTGAATCCTGTCAAAGGTAGCCTAGAGCCAGGTACACAGCAGGCATTCAGTAAATATCAGTAGGGAGGAGGAAATAGTGGGAAAGGAACATAGAGAAAGATCATACAGCTGCATTCTCTTACCAAAAACATTTCCCTTTTCCACTCCTTTAAAACAAATGGTCTAATTGTAAGCTTTGGGATTCCTTCTTTTACTCTGACTTAAACCTAACCTTTTTTAAAAATAACCTGTCTTAAGTCAGGTTATTCCTTCTGGCCAAAGCAAGGAATAAATGGCAATCACTGCCATTTATTTACTTTTCCCTTTGTTTCTGCTCTATGAAGATGCAAGCATGCTTTCCACAAAAAAAGTTTAAAAAAAGAAATTACCTTTCCCACCACAGTTCACTTTCTGTGCTATAACTGACCCCTTATTTTCTTCTGTCTTTCCCAGAAGAGAGCAGAGGGATTCTGCCCATCCTATGGCTTCTTCAAGCTTTACAGAATTCTTTGTCGGGTTTTATTTAACAGGTTCCTGGCAGTTTCCTGTAGAAAATATTTTCATATCCAAAGAGAAAGATGTCTAAAGTCTTTGCATTGAAAGCTAGAACATGATAAAACAGAAACAGAAAACAGGGCTTAACTTATTTCAACACAGTAGCCAAAAAGAAAAGTAAAGAGGTGGAAATGGCTTTACCTCCTTGAAGAGCTGAGTGGGAAGGGCTGCCTTCTGAGCAATGCCTCAGAAATGAGGTACAGTTAGCAACAGTTCTCAAGAACAGTGGGTGGTGAGGAGGAGGCAGCGAAAGATGACAGCAACAGGTCCCAAATCTTTCTATATTCATTGAAGCTAACCATCCAGAAAGACAAGGAGTTTACCACCCAAAATAAAGAGTGAAATTCAAACAAGTGACATGTAATATTTTTGTTGTTGTTGTTACTGGCTATAGAGGAAGCAGAACCCCTTAGTTTAACAGCTAGTTTTGCAAATAGATTGTCATCAGACATAATTTGGGAATTATCAACTATGCTCCCTCACCTTGAACATTACAATGGCAGTACTTTTCAACTTTTATTTTACCTCCTTAGGACATTGGCATCGATTTCTTTCCTTTATAACCCATACTTGTCTGATTTATCCAGATAAGGTTTCTACACTCATCTCAGCTTTCCTCTAGGGATCATGCTTGGGCCACATGTACTTGTTTCCCTGTTCTTTTTTTTTCAGTCCTTTCCCAAACCCTACTATTAAGAGTAGCTTGTTTGCCAGACGCTGAAGAAGTAGTATTCAGACTAGGCTGTACTTATTTCCACAAATGAGTTCAAGGCCAGGATCCAAGCTCCCTGCACACTGGAAGAGTAGAATATATACTTTGTGGAAAGCCCTGGAAAATATCAGGTTGTGTGAGAGAGGTTCAATCACTTTTGTCTATGTGAAGTATTCCCTCTTCCTTCTCCACCACCGTGATCCCAAAATGCACAGGATAAGGTATATGTGCCCCAGTGATCCCCAAACTCGAGCCTCTAACATCAGACAGTTATGCCTAAGCCTTGGCCTGGGACAGCCAGGTATGGGAACTGCTGCTAAGCAAAATCACCTGAGAAATTGCTAGAAATACAGATGCTTGGGCATTCCCGTGAATATTCTGAGAAAGCAGGTCAGGGATGAGGCCTAGTCATCTAGGTGTTTCTGGTGAAACTAGAGATTATAAAAACTTGTGTTTGGGATACACTGTGCTTACACCTCATCTTGGACATCTAATTCCTTATCAACAGGATTTAAAGCCACTGGAAAGCCTTTGACTCATTTCTCTTTCATGGAGGAAGGAAAGTATAATAGAAAATGTAAAGGGCAGGCCTGGGATTGAATCCTTGCTGAGTAATCAGTGGTTAAGTCTTGATATTTATTGCTTGTTTGATGAGGTTTTTGGGGTAGAGAAGGCTATTTTCCTTCTGAGCTTTTCCATCTCCCTTCTGCTTTTACTCATGATCTAGGTTTGCCCAAACATGTAAAAATTCATTCTTTTTGGCAAAAATTATTTGACCTGAACTCAAGAGTGACCTCTCAGACTCCTTCACTAGGGTTGATCTACACAACAGGGGAGAAAGAATCCATCGTTCAGCTGAAGTTGGCACACTGTACGATTAAGCCTGGACGTATCAGCAGCCGTCGTCCTAAGCTGTGAGGAGAAAGTCCATTTAGAAGCAGGAAACAGAGGAAAATCACAGGTTCTAGTCTGAGGCCGTGGCTCCTGCATCTTCTCTTTTACTCCCCCAAGTCACTACCATTTCAGATAAGAAACCTCTCCCCTACCCTTCTTTCCCCCTTAAGTTGGTCTGTTTTGGTTTTCTATACCTTTCAAACAAAATTGTCCTAGCACTTTTGCTGTGCGACCTTGGATACATGGCTTTAGTGCTCTTTTTCTAACACAGGGAGAGCAATCCCTACCTCACATCTTTTTATTTTCATGAGGGTGGGATGTAGCAGCATAAGTCGAAGTGTTTGCTGCAGAACTCAGAACCACCAGTGCTCAATGGATGATAGCTGTCCTCCCTTTTCTTGACCTTTTTTGTCCCTTATAGCAAATCCATGAACTCTTATGTAGAGATGGATGCCCTCTGAATGTGCCCCCACCCGAACTCCAGTCTAGGCCCCCAATATTTCTCACCTGATTTCAGGGCTGCAGCTGATTTACACAATGCCTTGGTGTGCATTAGAAAATGGTGCTCCATTCTGGGCAGGCACACAAAAGTGGCCAGAAATCGAAGGCTGTGCCAATTAGGGAAAGAGAGCCCCACCCCCCCTTGGGCTAATGATGTCTTGTGGGGACTGTGCTTGGTAGCAGAGGACTAACCGGATTTCAGCTCAGTTCACCCCTGGGCAGGGCACTGCCATTCACAGCACCCAGCTTGGGTTGCAGTCTGCTCTTAGCCCTTGTCTTGTCTTGGACTGGGGAACTGACTAGGGGAAGACTCATCCCAATTCCCTGACACTGCCCCTACCAATGTCATAATTCAGAGGATCCTTTTATAATCTGAAAATGACAACATATTTACAAAAAAGAAAAATATAAACATGTAGACCCTGCTCCTTTCACTCAGAGAGAAACATTAAAAATGCTTTAAAAAAAAAAAAAAAGACGAGCTTTGGCAGTACTTATCCTCTTTAAATAGTTGAGGCGTTTTGAGCTGTGATCACTAGCTCCTCAGAACTCTTTCACCCTCTTGTCTTCCTGAACATTACTTTGTCCTGCTTAGGCTTTTTTCTTTCTTGTTTAATTTTTTACTTATCAATCATTTCTCAGCACTTTCTATGCCCCTTATATATTGGCACACCCCAGACTTCTGCCTTTGTCCCTTATCTTTTCTCCTAAGATAATTTCCATTCTGCTACAGTCAGACCCCATCCAATTTGCTGATGACTTCCAGACCTCCTTCCAGCCCAGTTCACACTCCCAAGCTCTGGACACACATTTCCCACCAGTCACAGGCATTTTAAAGCTGGTTGCACCGCAGGCACCTTAGACTCAACAAGCACTAGGCATAAATCACTGGCTCCCTGCAAGGGCCGCCTGCTACTCAGTCCCAAGCCAGGAAGTTTCGAAGCCATCCCAGATGTGAAAGGCAAGGCAGTTGGTCACTAGCCCTACTTTCTAAATGCTTCGGAATCAGTCCCTCTCCATCCTTATTGCCATTGCCTTAATTCAGACCCCCAACAAGAGGCATCTGGCCCCCCTGTGTCCCTACAACAACCTACACTCCCCCCATGGCCTCTTTTGGATACTTGAGACAAGTACAGAGGAGGCCGTGCCCCCCACACCCAGCCATCGCTGCCTTGTCAGCTTTTTAGCGCAGAGTGTGTGCTCTGCTGTATCCAGTACAGAGAACAGGGCTAGCACATGCATGTTTGGTAATACATTGAATCAAAACCTCATTGTTGAGTTGGGCATCCGCCTACCACATGGGACGCCCACACCCCGCTGCAATGAAAGCTAGATGCCTGCACCCACTAAACGCTGCACCCAGCCGCAAGGAGCAGACGCCTAAATGAGTAGGTGTCACAGGCCAGCAGCTGCACAGCCCGCAGGGAGTGGGTGTGGCTCGGGACATTGGGCATTCACCTCCCATGTGGGAGGTCCCCAGTTCGGTTTCCGGTGCCTCCTGGAAAAGGCAAGCAAACAATAAGCAGACAGACGAAGAGAACCATGGGGGTGGAGGAATATTTAAAAATAAAATAAAATAAAAAACCTCACTATTGGGGAGCTGATGTGGCTCAAGCAGTTGGTGCCTGCTTCCCACATGGGAGGTTCCCAGTTTGGTTCCTGGTGCCTCCTAAAAAACAACAACAACAACAAAAAAAAATGAAAAAACCAACTCAAGGGAGCTGATGGGGCTCAGTGGTTGAGGGCCAGCTTCCCACATATGGGGTCCCGGGTTCAATCCCTGGCCCCGGTACTAAAAAAAAAAAACCTCATTGCCTGAAAGGAAAAAAGTCCAGACTGCTGAAACAGGCATTTTATACCATCTCCTCATCGAACTCCAGCTGAGGAACCTATTTACACTACGCCCTGTGAAGAACAAATTGCATAATTAGATAGGTTTCCACACTAGCCTGGGAACTATGTTTAGCTATTTTTGTTTTCACTCCCTCACTCCACACCATTTGTCTTCATTTTTATTCCTTCCATCACCCTTCAACACACAGTTGTCTTTCCTTTCCTCCTTCCTTTCCTAACTAAACCCTGCGTTTTGAAACCTAAACACCTTGAGACTTACCCTGACCTTTTAGCCACACAATTTCCCATCTTTTTTATTTAAACCAACATTTCCCATGTTCGCTAAGTGACAGGCGCTGTGTACTGTTCTCCCACATATCCTCCTGTGAGTGCATCAGCGCCAGCTACAGGATAAACTTTTAGTACTGAGCAAACTTTAATAATCCAATCCCTTGAGAAGGAGATGCATGTAGCATGCCTCTGCTTCAAGCACTTGAATGGCTTCTCCTTGCCCTTAGACTAGAATCCAAAATCCTAAGTACAGTCTTCAGTCCCTCTCTCTCCAGCCTAGTTCCCACCTCTTCCTAGGTTCCAGCCAAGGTGCTCTCCTTTCCATTCTCAGAAGATTCCAATCTCGTCATGCCTTCAGGGATTTGCACATGCAGCTTCCTCTGCCTAGAGTTCCTCTCCTCCCCACAGCCTTTCCATCTGACTGACCTCCTTCAGGTTCTGAACTGCATATCTCTTCCTTGGAGAAGTCTTCCTTGGCCCTCAGGATTTCTTCAAAGCACCTACTAAATTCATTACCACATATTAAATCTGTAGCTATTTGCTTAATGCCTGTTTTCCCCATACACCCAGACCCTGTGATCACGTGGCTTACAGTCTCTCTTAGCACCAGGCACCCTGCCTTAGAGAGAAGGCTTCAAGGGCTTCTGGATGGTTGAATGGATAAATGAGTGAACAAGTAGATAAGAGAATCTCTACTGCAACATCCAATTTTGGAATGTCTTGTTTCTGCATTCTGTCAGAGGAACAGGTTCATGCCCTCTTAAGTTTCAAGTTACATCTACAAGATGTGATGCTAAGAGCACCTGCTCTCACAGGTTCGTAGGGAGCAGGAGTAAAAGTGGCCCTCGTGGCATCAGATGCAGGTCTCAGAGCAAGGCCTGGAAGCAGCACTTCCATGGCAGCCTCACAGTCATTCTCTGTCTCCTACCCGGTTCCTCTGCCCGCTGTTGAGGACGGGGAACAGAGCAAGTGTCCTCTTTACTCCCAGACGCAGGCTGGGTCATGCTGGGAAGCACTGCCAATAGGAGGCTCTCAGGTGCCGTGTCCGTGTTCAGGATACACATTTCCAACCCTAAGCCTGCAGACAGGTCATGGCTCCCTGGACTTGCCTGCATCACCCAAAACACCCAGTCTGACCTGGCCTTCCAGACACCCTGGAAGGTACACAGTCAGCATCCTGCTGGCAATGCTGCGTCAGGGCTGTGCCCCATTACACAGGCAATTTGTTTCCAGAAGCTGCTTAGTGACCTCACCCCGCCGCGCTTGAGGTGTGGCATTTCCATGAGACTGCCAGGCAGAATTTCAAGAGGCAGATCATTTAAAAGCAATTATTGGAACTCAGTTAGCATTTTCAAGGAATTTATTTAAGAAATCCAAGGTGACAGAGATACTAGTAGAAGGGATGTGGGGTATATTTATGCTTAAAGCAATCTGGGACCTATTTCAACAGGCTCCAAAGTTCAGGTGTTATGTCCAGACAGCAACCTAAAACTTAATCCTGCTCTCTTTCCGTAGAGTTCTAGCATCCTCTGTGATGGGATGGAGTCTCTCTCACTTTACGTTGCCAGTGAAAGGAAAGGAGCCCTTTGAAAATGTCTGAAAGCTAACGCTGAACTGGGACATAATAACAGCTTCAGGACGTCAGGGCCCACTTGTGCCTGCCCTGCAATGCTGGACGTTTTTATGTGAGTTACATTAAGAGCTTCCATCTCTCCGGACAAAGAGAGAAAAGTGCTTCCATGGTGGGTGGCCCCAATTAAACCCTGTGCCTAGCGCGTTTCCGCCGAGGCTGCCTGGAAGTCAGCCAGGGCTGATTAGAGGGCAGGTACCTCAAAGGGCCCAGCGCTGCCGTAATGAAAAAGCCCTGGAAAACGGCTAAATGACACAGAGGAAAATCATTACAATTGAAATGTGCCCCCTCGATGCTCCCCCTCCATAAAAAAAAAAAAAACAACACTTCTTCAGAATTGCCTAAATATTGCTTTGTCCAATGAGTTAATTGTATAGTAAATAAAAGCTCTTTTACACAGGCAGCCTGGCTTTCCAAGCTTGAACATACCGCTCTGATTAAGAAACATTTTATTTGGCTTAAAAGCAGGTAAAGAAAAAGAAAGCATTGAAAAACAAAACAGAACCCCACCCTCCCACCCCCCAAAAAGGAGGTAAATTGCCACATACGCTATGAACCACAACCTGGTCTAATATTGAATGAAGACTTGCAGATAATACCTAATTTAAAAGGAATTAAATGTTTTTTATGATGATAAAGCCTGTATAAGCTCCTTTTTAAAACCTTGAAAAATATTTAAAGTACGCAATGAGAGAATAAGAATAATTCACTATCCACCCCTCAAAGAGACCCACTGTTAACATGGCCCTGGGTGTCTTCCTTGAATAAACACCTACGGTTGTGTGAGCACGTGGGAAGGATGCTGAGTAGATGGGGGGGGGGTTGGGGAGTGATGCAATGCATGGCAGTAGGTGAGATGAATCTTTGCCAGCAGTTCTTTCAGAAGGCTGGGCTGTGAAGGGGAAGGGGAAAGTAAGCACAGTATGTCCATAGTCACTTACTATTTGTTTCTCAACCACCTGTAATCTGGCTGCTTCTGCCCCTGCTCACCTGACACTGTGCCCACTATTTTAAGTAGTTGAAATTGCATGTATCTGTGTTTATGCCCTGCTTTGTTTGGGACTGATATTACGTATGGAATGTGTTGCAGGAATTAAAAATCCCCACACTATCAAATGAATATAACATACTGTTCTTAGTGAAAATTTGGAAGCCCTGTACTATGGGACAGCTGAGCTATAATAAATAACAGCAGCAGGGACATCTGTGCCATTGTTGCTATGAGAAAGGGAGGTGGGCACTAATCTTCCGAGTACTCTGGGAAAAACATTGCACCAGGGGTGGTCTATAGGGTGTCTCATTTAGTCCTCATGACAAAACCGTGATGGGGTCATTATCGATTCCCTTTAACAGACAGAGACACTGGAGTTCACCAAGAGATGGGGTCACTGGCCAAGTTCACCGAGCTGGTGCGACAGGGTCAGGGTGAGGACCAGGTCTGTCAGAGTCTCACTTAATTCTGACCCCCCGCCCATTTGTGGGGACAAAGCGCAATAGTCAAAAGAAGTCAGGATGGGAGTCCAAGGGTTGTTTGTGTAGTACCTGGAAAAAGATAAGTACTCAATGAATGCATGCCATGTCAATGCCTTTTAGTCTACTTTAAATTTCACGGGTGCTATCCCTGACAAACCTGGTGACAAACCCACAAAATGTCGGGTTCGCAGGCCCATTCCTTTTGCAAGGGCATCACTTTTAACTTCAAGCTTCCCTATGAAGGGTATCTAGGTGTGGTTACTAGAACAGAAAACTGAAGGTAGACAAGGCATAAATAGATCTCATAAAGCTCTACTGTCAGAGAGAGTGCATCTAACTTGGGTGAGAAATGACCCGTGGTAATGGCGACAACGATGATCAAAGGTACCCCCATTAATTGATCGCTTACTTGGTACTGGGCCCAGTGCTGTGAGCATTTATAGAAAATAGACATCAAAGCACTCTGCAAAGTAGGGTCCAAATCTGGAAAATGAAAATAAGAATGTCTAATGCTCAAAGAAGTTACATAATTAACTGAGATGCTTTGGCTAAGTGATGGGTAGAATTTGAAACCAGTCTTCCTTATTCCAGAAATGCACACAAGGTCCATCTCACCGTTCCTGGGCAGCATGATGTGTTGGACCAGTGGATACAAACCACCCCAATCGTGTCCATAAGAGTTTCAGGTTTTCTGGTGGCCACGTTGTGGGAAGAAAAGTCCCTGGCGGTTCTGGGGCAGATGACTGTGTGGCAAACCCTGTCGGCTTGACCGGCCAAAAGCTCAGCTGGGAACGGGCAAGCAGTTTGGAATTCATCCCTAGATTTTAGAATTACACCAAAAGGAACTTCCTAATTCACAAAGGCCATCCCTGGGTATCAGAAAACTCCCCCAGGTGAGTCACAAGCCTGATGCAGGATGGCATTTATATGCCTATATTATAGGGAAACGGAGTTGAGAGATGCAAAAGGCAGGGCATGATGGAGAAAGGAGGAGATTCAGGAGAAAAAAAAGTAAGAACAATAGGCAAAAACTAAAACCATCAAGTAGATACAACATGAAGAAAAGTAAATAATTTAATAGATGCAGAGAGGGGAGAAAATATGTGAAATTGTAGAGCCGGATAATGAAAATGGTCATATATTAGATTTGTATGGCTGTCTACTTTCTTAGACCCTTACAATAATCCCATGGGATAGGTAATGTAAGTAGCAATTGAAAACTTCTGTGCTAGAACATAGTTTACCAGCTTTCTTGAACTTCTTTTACTCCATCTTTATTTATACCAGAGAGCACTCTGTCTCTTAAAATATGAATATAATCAACAAGATCCTAAATCCCATGTTCTCTGGGAAGTCTAGTGCTGGGATGTGAGGAACTTCCTGGGGAACTGCTTTCTCACGTTTCTCCTCGCTCCCACGGAACACTCAACATCACCTGACCCTCACCTCTTCCTCAGGTGTATATCTCTCCTCTGTCCTGCCCAGATATACACGTATAATGCAGACATAAAATGTAGAATATATGATAGGTAGATACATACATCAAAGATATAGAGAGATATATAGATAAAGAGATAGAATATATTAATAGATACATAGGTAGAAAGAAAGATGACAGAGACATAGATCTAGAGACCTAGAGATCTAGAATACAGGATGTATTACATAGATACCTCGACACAGGTAGGAATAGACATACACTGAACACATACATCATGTAATGCATCCCCTTTTGTTCGTCCCAAACCACTCAAGGGAGTCATTGGTGTGTGTAGCTGTCAGTGTTAAAGGTTGGGGGCTCAGATGGGCTTTGCATCACAGAGGTAGAAACCAGTTTAAATAGATTATCTGCTCTCCCTTTTCTGAAAGGTCCTCTGGCCACCCACCACGTTGCTCGGGGCCTGAAGTCCTTGAAGAATCCCCTTCCCCTCTATTTCTTCTGCGTTTTATGCAGAACAGTTCAGCTTCCACCCTCTTTCAGCTGCAGGCCTGTCTTAGCGTATCAGATAACTCATTAGTGTGCTCTGCAGAAATAAAAGGCCCTTTATTCCTTGCCTCACTCTTCAGTAGGACAGAATAACTGCCAGAAGCACTGACGTTTCTGATTCTCTTTCTGCTCACTCAGCCTCCAGTAGTGAAAAGAAGCTGGAAGGGGAATAGTGCCATTTCCCATTAAAGGCAGAAATGTTGGTCATCAGTTTAGATTTAAAGGAAAAAAATCGTTATTGCTGTTATCAATTTTTTTCTAAAATGCAGAAAGTTGAAATAAGTTCTCTCTGCTATGGAGCTAGGAGTGAAATCAAGCCAGATCTTCTGGTCACTAGTTCAGAATGACTTTATGGCTCCATCTGTAAAGATAACCAATGGGAAATCGATCCATTTTAGAAAAGAATAATAAGACATATTTGGCAGAGCACTCATTTTGGCATCAACCTGAGCTCAGATATCTCCTGGGGAAGCCTTTCAGACCATTCCCTGCACCTCCAAAATGGGTTGATACCCCATCTCTGTGCTCTCAAAACACCCAGTGTTTCCCTCAGCCATAGGACACAGAAAATTGAGCCAACAGTTAAAATAAAGTGGGATCACTTCCCTACTGTATCGTGAGCCCCTGAAAAATCCATGGGCTACGTTCTTTTCCTCTTAAACAGTGGTTCTCAACTGGAGTACCTTTGTACCCCTCTCCAGGAACATGTAGCAATGTCTGGGGACTTTTTTGATCATCATAACTGGCAAAGGGGGGGTGGTGGTGGTTTGCTAGTGGGTAGAGTCCAGGAATGCTGCTAAACATCCTACAATACCCCATACACAGCAGAGTCACCTGATCCCCAATGCCAAGTGCAGAGATGGAAAAACCCTGATCTTAAAAGTTGCTCATTTAGCAAATATTTCTTAAGCACTCTTTATGTATCACACTTTGTGCTAAATGTTGGAAGCCCCTTGTGCCTGTTTCCTCCCCATCATTACTTTTATGATAATAGTAGGAAGCACCCAAAGAGCATTAAAGGATGTAAGTCCCCATGTTTACTGCTTCACATATGCAGTGTTATCTATGTAATCTTCACAATAGCTCTGTAGCATTATTATCTCCTCCTCCCTCCCCCACCTTTTTTTAAACAAAGGATGGTGTTGAGACTCAGAGAGACTGAGTAACATGCCCATGGCCATAGAGCATCTGGATTTGTGTTCACCTGACTCATAACCACCACACACAAATGCCTATCAGCTTAAAAACAATTGGGATCATATTATCTACATCCTAGGGCTGTTATAGAGATGACATAGTATCTCTTTTCAGGTATTTCATGGCTCCACCATTATAGCAGGCTTGCAGGCTAGAGTCTTGAGAATGACCTTTGCTATGGTGGATGGTTTTGGAGAAGCTAAATTGTCACTTGAGAGAGAAGGCATGAAGGCTAAAAAGAGATCACACAGAGGATCTTAGGTGTCAGTTATTCTGCAGGGATGAGGAACCCTTCTTGAAGACTCTCTGAAAGTATGTGTGTGTGTGTGTGTGTGTAATGGGAAGAGGAATACTTATCGGATAGCAAAACAGAGAAGAGAGATAGAGAGAATCCCTGAAGATGACGTTGACGATGAGACCTTGGACCAATGGAAACAAGAAACATTTCTTAGAATTTTAATCCATCCCTTTTAGTTTAAATGTTTCTATTTCTTCAAACTCTCATTTTTCTGGATCCTATTAGAAGCAGATGCCAAGACAGGATTAAATGTGCAAGGATTTTATTAGGGGAAATGTCTGTGAGAAGAAATGGGGAGGGAGCCTGGGAAGGCTGGAAAACCCATCAGACTGCAATGGAGGTCTGACTGCTAGTGAAGAACAGAGGGAGGGATGGTTGGGTAGAAGCATCTTAGATCACTGTACAGTCTATGGAAGTTTCCAGAAGACTGTTGGGGAGGCCTAAAACGTCCCTGCCTCTTAGGAATGGGCCTGCCTTAGTATCCCTGCTGTGCTAACTCAGTGGCTGGGAGCAGCCCACTCACAGGAAACATATCCTTGGCACAAATGAATGGATGGATTTCAGCACCTAGCAGCTGGGGCCCTTGCTCAATTAATCTCCCTGTAGGGGGAGAGCTGCTAAGAACATTCTCATGGTGGCCACACCAGGTACTCAAACATTTTTAGTAAAACACACACCAATGCTCTGCCTTCATTTCAATTAGAGATGGATGTAGTCAAATACATGCCCTTTGGGTAAACAGCATGTCACCTGCTTGCCCCTTCCCCCCTCCAAATTGCACTTGAAGCATCAATGTATGGTCCTAGCTTACAACCAATGACCTCATCTGCTTCCAGGACATGTTATAAATTCCCCTTTCTGTGTACAGTAGATCTTCTCCCACTCTACCCCACCTCCCTCCAAAAAGTCCTATTTTTTTGTTTTGTTTCATATTAAAAACTGGATCTCTGCTTTGATTGTCTAGCCCTCCTCTTTCTTTTTGCCCAGGATAATAAACTATCAACACTGTAATCATGTCTAAACAATACCTTCCTGGGGTGAGCTCCCCGCAAAGGAAGCAGTCCAATTGCCATCACTTTCTGGGCTGGTCCTGCCAGTTCTCCTTATGGCAGCCTGAGCTTCTGGATCCTAGCCAGCCTGCAGGGAGTCCTTTGGTGGAGACTGAGTAGTGATTGAGCAGGGCAGAAGGAGGTGAGGGGCTTCCATAGCCTACCTGAGAGCTCTGTAGGTGGCTGCAGGGCACTTGACTGGGATCCAAGAGAGGCACCTGGCTCCAAGCTGGCCTGATGCCAGCATCAGAGGGCGAGCTTGCCCTGAATGACAGCATCTAGGCTCAGTTCATGCTTTATTGTTGTGTGTCTCTTTAAAACTAATTCCTTGGTGAAAGATGCTTGAAATCTAAGCCTCCCCATCCTCCCTCCTCATTTTATTTTGAGTTGCAGGCACTTGCCCTCGTTGAGAATCAGAAAGTCCTGCTAGTAAGCAAATCTCTGCTGAAATTGGAATCCCTGAGCAATGCCAGGCACGGTTGTTGAAATACTGAAGCACCTCCCAGGCCTAGAAATGACTAAGGAAAGAACAAAAGTGCCCACACCTTGTAGTGCACAAGGTAGTGCCTAGTGCAGTAAATGAAGAAGGAATGATTCCTCAAAAACATTTAGAACACAGAAATGTAAGAACTGTGTTCTAAAAATGTACATGGGCCCCCGTTAGGTGTTTTCAAAGTGTGATCCCAGCACCCAGCAGCATCACCAGGTAAATCACTAGAAATGCAAATTGGGGGCCACACCCACCCCTACTGAATCAGAAGCCCTGGGCAGGGGACCCAGTACAGAAGATCACCAGGTGAGTCTGATCATGGCTAACGTTTGAGAACCCCTCCTCTCGAGATTGAAATTACTTTTACACTAATAACCAGAACACAAGACAGTGTGCTTAATCATGTAATCCTCCTATAACACTTGATCACAGTGTATTTGTTCAACTATTTATTGAACTTCTACTATGTGCTAGTCTCTGTGCTATGCCTAAGAGGGTATAAAGGTAAAAGAGACACAGTCCTTGCTCTCACAGAGCTTATCTTCTAGTCAAGATAACTCAGATGAATCAAACACACATGCAAATAATTGTATAGTCACCAATATTTAAGGTGCTTTGAATAAATATGCAAAGTTCCTTAATAATATAATACCAGAAGACCTGATCCAGTCTAAGGGATAAGAAGAGCTTCAGTGAGGAAATGATGCTTGAGTTGAGATGTAAAGGAAGTGAAGAAATTAGTTTGGTAGCATTTAGAATGGAGGTGATGTTTCAGGCAAAGGAATCAGCATGTGCCCAAGGGATTGCATCTGGCCAGAGGCAGCTTATTCTAGAAACTGACAGAAGTTCAGGGTGCATGAAGTGCAGAGATCAAAGGACAGAAAGGTACATGAGGGGACTACGAAGAGAGACTGGGACCATGTTAAAATTGTTGGTCTTTTTTATAAGATCCATGGGCATCCACTGAAGAGTTTGAAGCCAGGAGTGGGAGCAAGATGATCAGATCGGCATTTAGAGAAATTTCATTTTGGTTGATGTGTGGAGATGGATTGGAAAGGGACAAACATGGGTGTGGAGTAGACAATTAGGAGGGCATAGCAGCCATCCAGGCCAGAGATAAGGTAGGGGAGACCAGGGCGGTGGTGGTGGAGATTTAGAGAAGTGGAAGGAACTGAGAAGAGTCCGTCACAAGTTGTGTGGAGACAAAGATACCAAGGACTAATCCTGGTTCTGGCGTGCACAGTATAGCTGAAGAATGGGGATACCATTCAATGATATAACATCTCTGAAAAACATCAGGTTTGGGACAGGAAGGGGTGAGGGTGAGGCACAATGACTTAAGCTTTCAAAATGTTGAGTTTTAGCTGCCCCTGAGACTTAACAAGCATAAGCCTGGAGTAAGATCTCAGAGGAAAGGTATGGGCTGGAGATATCAAAATGTGAATTGACTCACATTTATGTCTTAGGATTGAAGCATACCTAGAAAGTCTAGAATAGGACAGCCTTCTCTTCATATTAATATTCATTTTAATTAGCATTAGAAATCTGCATGGTTGGAAGAAAAAAATAAAAGGAAACAAGTAAGGGGCATGTTCTATAACCTGTTGTCATATTTTTTGGATGATCTCTCCATTTAATGACCTAAAATGTAGCAGCAACAAAAATAGCCAGCATTGTTACTAGATGGCAAGCTTGGAAAAAAAAAAAAAGATCAATGGTATTGTTGCATTTGTGGAAAGAATTAAGTATATTCCTCGGATTGATTCAAGGAATTTCACTTTTCCCTTGCTTAGTTCTCTGAGAATATGGGAGCAGCATGCCTCAAATCATCACCATATCCTAAAATGATGTGAGGATTATTAATGCCAAAGATGTCCCTAGCCAACAACCATGAGTTGACTGTATCTTAGAGGAAGTCATGGAACCAGGGGTATTGCCTGAAATCTCACCAATGGTAGGGTGATAATCCTAATGAATGATGCAACCTGAAACAGTGATTAAAAGAACTCTAGAAGCCTCGCTAGAGATCTAGCATGCACCCTCATTCTAAAACACACTTCTCTTCACAGTTTTAAACATTGTGAAATAAAACACAATGTTGTATAATTAATAGCATCTCAAACACATGATGATGGTGAGAAGAGAAGAGTAAATAATAACTAGAACTTATTGGGTGCTGACTTTGTGCTAGGAACTGTTATCAGAGTTGGTGTCCGAGTTGTTGGCTTTGTCAGGAGAAAGAATTCAAGCACGAGCCACAAATTAGTTAAGCAAGTAGAGAATTTATTGGGGGGTAAAGCAAGAGGGAGAAAACATATCTTCAGGGATGAAGGCAGGCATTCTCAAGGGAGAGAAATGCAAAGCTCTGCACTGGGTTCCCCTGTTTTATGGAGGTACAGTTTCCCCTGTTTTATGGGGGACAAGCCCTGATAAGCAAGGGCTTAGGAATGCAGGGACCCAGGGCTGTGAGGTCCCTAGGGGTGTGGGGGTTGTGTTTGGTGATGACTGGCCTCCAGCAGCTGTTCATGACCTCTGCAGGGCATGTTGCCCAGCCTCCAGTCACCGTCCATGAGGTGTGCGGTAACCTGAAAGCTAGGTGGGTGGCTGGTGATGGTGCCCCTTCCCCCTTTGGGGGCTGCCTTCTGATAACGCAGCCTTCGGATGTGTGCTTGTAAGCTGTCCCTTCCTAACTTGCTTGTGTGAGTCAGCAAGCTCATGTAAGTCAGCAGGCCACGGCCTCAGTTTCTGTTTGTGTGGCTTATTAGGTTTTCTGCCCTCTTCCTCCTTGGGTCCCTATTCTATCCTGCCTCAGAACCATGCTAAGCATTTGTATGTGTAGTGGGTTGAATAGTCACACCCAAAAGGTATGTCTGCCAGGAATCTCAGAATGTGACCTTATTTGGGATAAGGGTCTTTACAGATGTCATCAAGGTGATGATCTCAGGATGAGATCATCCTCATTTAGGGTCAGCCCTAAATCTTATAGTGACAATGTCCCTATTAGAGACAGAAAGGGAGAAGACACACAGAGGCATCGAATGAAAGGCCATGTGAAGACAGGGGGAGATCGGTGTGATACGTTGACAAGCCAAGGGACATCAAGGATTGCCAGTAGACACCGGAAGCTGAGAGAGAGCCATGGAATGGGTTTTTTCTCAGAGCCTCCTGAAGGCCCTTCTGACACCTTGATTTTGGACTTCCAGCCTCCAGAACCAGGAAAGAATAATTTCTGTTGATTTAAACCTCTCAGTTTGTGCTAATTTGTTACAGCATCCCTAGAAAACTAGTACAGTATGTATTAGCTCATTTACTCCTCACTGCAAACACTGAGGAAGGTACTTTTGATTTCCCAGTCTTACAAACAAAGAAACTGAAGCATGAAGAGGTAAAAAAATTTACCCAGCTGTAACCGTTGGGGAATTTGATGTAATTATGAATTCCAAAAATATAATTGAATCATGCTTGTAAACTGATCTGTTAATCTGGGCATGATTAGGTTAGGATTAGGGCATTGAGCCCCACCCCTTGGTGGGTGGGGAATTGAATATAAAAGGCAAGGCAAAGGACAGTTGAAGCAGTCTTTTGAGAAGCAGTTTTGATATTGGAAAGAAGGCCCCAGGAGAAGAGAAGCAAGCCGTTTGCCTGATCGTCTACAGCTGACCTTGTGGAGGAAACAGGAGCTAAGCCCGGAGAGAAACGCAGCCCTGGGAAGAGAGGAACCCCAGAAGCCTGAACCCTGGCAAATGCTGGCAACTGTCTTGCCCTAACATGTGGCAATGGACTGTGGTGAGAGAAGAAACCTAACGCTTTATGGCCTGGTATCTGTGGACTTCTACTCCGAATAAATACCCTTTATAAAGACCAACCCATTTTTGGTATTTCACATTAGCACCCTGGTGAAGACACGATACCCTACATCTCCCCATTTCATGTACAACAAGCTCCAAAGTTAAAAATTAAAAAGTTACCCATCGGGAAGGGAAGGCATCACAAAATAAAGCTTGAAATGTTCTCAATTCAACAGTGGATGTAAGAACATATAACAGTGTGGTCTCATGTATACAAGCAAGGAAAAAATGTAGCAAAGCCCAAATGTTTAGTGTCAAAAAAAGAAAACAGCTCTTGTGTCTTCTTTGTGGTCCAATTAATCAAGTCTGAATGGGTCTAAAACTGGTAGCCACTTACCAAGCCTACAAGAAATGTCTGATTCTGATTATTAAATAAACAATTCCCCAAAAAGGAAATGTTATGGAGAAAGAAAAACATTTTCTTCTCCTGAATTGCAGTGTTCTGAATTCCTGTCCCATGTTGGTGGTAGGAAAAAAATAAACTAGCTAGAAATTGAGGCTATATCAAATCATATTTTACTCCAGACATTGGATATCATAAAGTCTAAATTGCCTCTGAAAAAAATTAGGAGTGTTATTGATTTGTCTTACACTTCGAAGAAAATAATTAAGGTGTATTCTTGGGTGGTAATTTCATTATATTTTAATCGGTTTTCTAGGATTATTGTTCTCTTAAGTGTGAAAACTTCAATGGCATTCGATTTTGATCTCACAGTCTTTTCCTTACTTCTTCATGCCATAAGTCAGAGGCTGTTTCTACAGCCTCAGGGCAACCTAGCATCATGAATCACAAGGTCAGAGTTCTAATCCTCAATGCTACTTAACCACCTGTGGGAGAATGTCCCGCTACGTTTACCTCCCTGATCTTTAAATTCATCCTATGTGAAGTTGTAGCTCTTCACGTTATTGTTGAGGATTTAAATGAAATAGTTAAGTAGTTAAGTGGGTACTTTGTGGACAGAAAAATAATAGCTGGAGGATACCCATCAAGTTCTCAAGCAAGCTCACCTCAGGAATGTGTGGCCGTGAGAAGGTGTGTATTGGGAGATCAGTCCATCAGGAAGACTCCCTTTTTGCATTTTGCATACTTCCAAGCTATTTGAATGTGTTTAAACAAACATGGCTCACATATAAACATTAAAGAATAAAAAGACATTTAAGAATAAGAAGAGCAAGAAGATAAAAGGTACCTATGGAGGTGGTTCTTGGTCCTTGAGCCATGTTGTGAAACGGAAACCAAATTCAAACAATGCCTGTGTCTTTCTTCCCCAGACCTGCTAGCGCTGTGTCTGGAGCTGACTTGATTTTAAGATAAGGTAAGGTAGTAACAGTAATCGTAGTATCTCAAAGATACTGGCCCACCCAAGGCCCAGCCCACCTTGTTAAGCAGCCTGAAGTCCTTGGCTGAAGCATTAAAAGGAGAAAAGAAAAAGAAAATGTCAGCCTTTGACAAACAACTCACTTTAGCAAATCTATAGTCGCAATACTATTACTATTAATCATTATCATTTATTAAAATTTTGCTTAGTGTTTTTTAAGTGAATGTCTCATTCAATGTTTGCACAACCATTTGAAGAAGGCATTATTGTCATCCCCATTTTGCACATGGAAGAACTGACTGTTAGAGGGGTTAGGTAGCTGATCCAGGGTCACAGGGATACCAAGCAGGAGAGCTGGAAACTAGATTCCAGTAACCTGGAAGGCTACAACGGGATCAGATAGCAGGAACTCCAAAGTACTGAAACAGAGACATTGGCAAAGTAGTCCTTTCTTGTTGAATTTCTTGTGGCCTTGGCTTATGGACCCGTAGAATTTTTAGCATTGGAAAGGATGGTACAGGTCTTTGAGCTCAACCTCTCTCTCAGTAAGGAATCTTTTCCACATATCCATGATAGATGGCCTTCCATTTGCTGCTTAAATAGCTCCAGTCAAAGGAAATTCAAGATTTATGTGGACAGATCTTTGCACTGTTGGGCAATTCTTCTCATTACAACCTTATTCCTTCGATTAAGCAGAAATTGGTTGCCCTATGAAATCACACCAAAGTCTTCAGTTCTGGTATCTGGAAAGCCACATAATTAAGTCTGTTTCCTCTTTCATGTGACAATCTTTGAAATATATGGAGACATTACTTGTGTCCACAATAAATTTAGATGGTTTATTTTGGAGCAGAAAGTAGAGCTTAGGCTTAGAAAACTTACAGTTCTGGGCTCAAATCGCAGTTCTGCCCCTCACTAAGCCACGAATCTTTAGACGAGTTCCTTATATTCTCTGAGTGTCAGTCTTCTCACCTATAAATTGGTGAGTACAATACCTATGTCATAAAGCTTTTGAGAATAAAATATAAAGTCCCCAGCATAATGCCAGACCCAGAGTAAGTATCCAGGACACATGGTTTCCTTTTCCCTCTCACTGTTTTGATGATTTTCCTTGGATTTCTCACTAGGTTTTTTTTTGTTTGTTTGTTTGTTTTTTTAATGAACTTCATCAAATATGAGACTCCAGATGTTCTCTGATGCAAAGGAAGGTGAAACTGTCAGGTCCCCTGATGTGAACACTCTTTATTTTTTATTTAAATGGTCTTATCCTTCCAAAAATCTATATTTACTTGAAAACGGATTAAATAAATCTGAGATCCTTTTCCTGTGGCCCAACCAAGCCTCCTGTCTTCCATGTTAAACTTACTGATTGACTTTTAGCTTCAAAAGCAAGACTTCCTTTTCTCCCCATTGCATTCCACTTTCTAATTTTCAGTGCATCATTCCTGCCTGTTGCTTTTCTGTGTCTTGGGCCTGTCATCCATGCCATTAGCAATCCCTCCCTGCTTTGTGGCAGTTGAAAAATGTGATAAGCATACTTTCAAACCAAGTAACTGATAAAAAAATGCCAAACAGGACAGAACCGGGGAGCAATCTCTATGTCACTCTGCCATAGACCTCCCACCAAGTTGACAAAAAGCCATTAATCAACCCTGGCTGGCTGGGACACTTCAGTCATCTGTGATTGCAACTAGCAGTTCATGTGTCATAATCCTGCTATTGGGGAAATTTTTATCAAATGCTTCTCTAAAACCAAGATGCATTTGTCACCTGGGTCCATCAGCCTTGTAGTAAAACTATCAATATAGGACATGGAGTTACTTTGGCACAAAAAACACAAACCCTCATTAGTATCAAACCTTGTTCATAAATGGTCATCGATTTAAGTATCAACTCTAGGCTCTTTAGAGAACATTACTTCTTAAGAAGATTAAGTCACTTCTTTGGTTTCCAGAAGTGTTTTCTTTGGTTTCCAGATATCCTCCATTTTAGAACATCTGGGTATTTGTAATCTAATGGCATCCTTCCTATTCTCTAATAAAACTCAAAAGTTATACAAAATGACTATAATAAGTTTTCAGACTCCAGATTGTTTTCACAAGCCCCGAAGGAAGATACCTGCTTTTATGGGATTGATCACTATCTTCTCTCCTATTTGGGGTGCTAGTTTATTCTTTTCAAAAATGTATTTGATCTTCCCTTTGCTGTTAGAAGAGACATCTTTCAAAATTCACTGACTTCATCTACCATAAAAAAATAATAAAATGAAAACTCATTTTTGCCAAGCATGGTAGGTCCTATGGGAGATGCAAAGATAAGTAAGATGTGGCCTTTAAACTCAGAGGCATGTAATTGGTGAGGTGTAATAGAGGAAATCTACCCAAAACAAAATAACAACAACAAAACATAGAGTTTTGATAGAGGCAGAATGTGGCAAATACCCTGAATGGTACAAAATGCTGTGTGGGCCTTTAGAGGTTAGAAAAATGAATTTGGGATTAAAAGTTCTTGCTTAGGGTGGGAAGTGATGATGGGAGTTCAATGTGATTAAGGCTTATCAAAGCCCAAAGGATACATTTTCTGTGTTGCTCAACTTCAGAAAACAGCACCAAATAAGGCTGATTCCTAGGGAATCAGAAATAAACTCTTCTCCCTAGAGAGGGGTCTTCTCTTGCTTCTTGTTTTTTAAAAGCTGAGATTGTGCTGAGAAATGCAACTATTTGGGAGTATGCTGTGAGAAAATTCAGTGTGTTTGGGGCGTGTTTGCTTTTGGGTAGCACTTTCCCAAGGATGAGAGGTTGGTCTGGGGTCCAGAAGGACTCTGGGAACTGGGCTTGGTTCCCCACAATCCTGCAAGAGTGGAATGTGGCTTGTATATTGAGCCACCACCGTGTTTTGCCATCCAACACTAGGGACTGTAAAAGACAATTTATCATTCCAATGAAACCAGCAAAGACCAAGTGGTTGCATCTTCTTGTTTCTTCTTGGCTGTCCAGAAATCCCACGGTGTCCAGCCCTGGATCTGGAGAGTGGAATGTATTCATTGCATTCCTTTCCAGGAGAGCTGATCAGGATGCCTGCTGCCTTATATTCCACGGAATGTTGTTTATTGATCTTGAGTAATTCTGGGAGCTGACATTCCAAAAATTGTCAAAATATGGCTCAAATTAATATATCATTTGATTACCACCTCATGATGTCCAAGAATTCCATAAATTTGATACAGAAGCAATTACAAATTATATTCCCTTTTCCCCTTTCCCTTTTCTTTTTACCAATGTTAAACTATTGAGTTGTTCAACTTTTCTGATTAATCTTGAAATGCATAATACAATATGTTTCAAAAGGAAGCTGGAAGACGGATGCAACTCTAGTAGACTGGATTCAAATGTGTGGTTTCTCAAGAATAAGATTGTATCTTCTCTTAGATCTTAAATAACTGGTCTCTTCTCACCATTGAGGCCTCAATGAAATATCAATTCCTTAGGGAGGGCTTCCTCAACTGGTCGGTTTAAGTTGTACCTTCCTCAGCCAGCCACTCTCTATCCCATTATATTTTGGTATTTTACGATTTTTAAACTTTTATATTTATTTTCTCTTTCATCATAGAACTTGTTGCTGACAAATATTACCTAATTTGTTTATTTTCTGTCTCCTTTAATAAGAATGTAAGCTCCACGAAGGCAGGAGCGTTGTCTGCGTTTATCTTTAGTGCACTCTATAAAGATTTGTTTAGTACAAAATTATGTGACTGTATGATTTCTAATACCATTCCTTTTTCTTTTCCCCAATTAGACTTCTATTATCAACAGTTGAGGTAACATGCTATATCTAAGAGGCTCTTTTTAAAACTTGGATTTTATTTCCAATATGAGTTTGGCGGTGTGTCAATCAGATTTTTCTATAATGTTTGTGTTGAATGAATGAATGAATGATTAAAGGAATCAATCATCACTGGATGGATCCAACAGCATATTTATCACCTAATAAGTGCCAGGTCCAGGAAACATAAAGATGCATAAAATTAGAGGGTCCATTGTTCAAGAATTTTTTCCTAGTGGAGGAAGTCACACATTTCCCTAAAGGAAACCTGTTGTGAAAATGAAAATGCTTCCATTGGGAGCTTCTGATCCTGCCTGTATTTTTCCTTGGAACCAAGCTTAAAAACCATGTCTTTTGGGAAGTTTTCTCTATCCCCCTCAAACTAGATTAAGCTCCTTGTCAAAGGCCCCCATTGTAGGCAGCTTGCACTTTTTCTCATCATGCTCATTCACCCTAGTATTCCTAGCACAGTGTGTGGCCCATAGAAGGTGCTCAGAGAAAACTTATTTAAGGATGAGAGCAGTAAACACGGATACTCTTCTAGGGTATCCTGACATTTAAACTATTGCAATTTAACTTCATATATAACATTAAATTCCATAGTTAAATGATCATATTAGAGCTTTCTTTTTCCATCTTCAATAGGCATTCTTTAGTAAAGATAACAGAATTTTTTAAAGTTCTGTATTAGTCTGCTAAGGTTGCTGATGCAGAATACCAGAAATGGGTTGGCTTTTATAAAGGGAATTTATTTGAGGTAAGAGCTTACAGTTCCGAGGCCATAAAATGTCCAAATCAAGGCATCATCAGAGATGCTTTCTCACCAAAGGTCTGCTGCTGGCAGATCCTGGAGTCCTGGCATGTGGCAAGGCAAGATGGCGGCAGTCTCTACTAGGATCCCTGTCTTCCCTTCCTGATGCACCTTCTTGTGCTCAGCTGTGGGTGATCAGGGATATAGCTTGTTTCTTTCCAAACCTTCTCTCTTTCATCTTTGGCTGCTCCACTTTCTCCCCAAGCTCAGCTGTGGGTGATCAGGCTCTTTTTAGGCCTCTTTCAGCTTCTCCAGCCTCTGGTCTCTCAGCCTCTTAGGGTTCCTCTTGGCCTCTCTTTCAGTTGTAGCTAATCTTGGATTCCCCTTTCACATGGCAGGGTCAAAATGGCAGCTCTCTTTCTCTGTGTGTTCTGCTTCCAGCTCTCAGTTTACATAAGACCCCAGCAAGAAGGTGGAGACCCAACCTGGGTGACACCTCATTGTAGTCTAATCAAAGGCCCTAAAGCAAGCTAATCAAAAGATCCCTTAAATGAATCTAATCAAAGGTCCCCATCTACACTTTACTCATCATCTCATTCGACCCTCATCATGATCTGATCATATAGGCCTAATGACTCCAATTTGACAACAAACATGCCTAAGCTCAAAGAGGATAAAAATACCTACAGCTGCAGGATAAAAGCCCCCTGGGATCTGATGAGGTGAGAACTCAAGTCTTCAGAGTCAGGCTCTCACTCCATCCTGTTTACAGGCACAGGAATGGGATAGCTTAAGAACATAATTTTCTGGAGTCCACAAAAGACAAACCAGGACAAGCTCAAAATCTTCAAAATTACACACATTTGTTCAAGTTACTGTTGGGAGGAAAAACGTCCCACATAATTTATTTGAAGTTCCAGTAAGCTCTTTTCCCCAAAACATATCTAGCCATAGCATTTAATGTGTAAGTTTGAGGAGGATAGAGATGTATTTGAAACAGAGAATCCCTGTTTTGAAAATGCTCCAGTTGGAGCTCCACATGTGGAAGATGACAAAGGACATTTGGAGGGGTGGGGAAGGTGGAATCATCCTGACAGAAACAGGGCTGAAGATGCCAGGAAACAGGATGGAGCGAGAGCCAGACTCTGAAGACTTGAGTTCTTGCCTCATCAGATCCCAGGGGGCTTATACTCTGCAGCTGTAGGTATTTTTATCCTCTTCAAGCTTCGGCATCTTCATTGTCAAATTGGAATCATTAGGCCTATATGATTGGATCGTGAAGAGGGTTGAATGAGATGAGTAAAGTAGCTACTGAGCTCAGGTGGTTAATGAAGCTGTCCCCTCCCCATGTCCTTCTTGATAAAGTAAATGAAACAACCTGTGTAACACAAAAAGACTGTCTCCCCATAACCCAGAACCCCGTGCCTCATCCAGGAACCTAAGTTCTTTGATCTGCTGGATGACCTGGTCTGGGAGCAGCTGTGTACCTGAAGAAGGGACACAGTCCATTTCTGGGGACCCAGAATACTGGGTTACTATCTATATGTAGTTTCTATCCCGTCAGCAGCATTTCCTGTCATATAAACACAGTTAACAGGATCCTCATTCTTAAGTGCTCACCAACATGCTCCAAAATTTATTTTAAAGGAAAAGGGGGTTTTCTACCAAGCCCCTCCCCCTTAATTTTACTGCTGTGCATAGATTTTTGACTTATGTGGACTTTCTCAGAGATGTTTTGCCTGGTCAGGAAAAGCCTGACAAAAGTATCTATAATTGAATATAAACTTTGACGGTTCTCAAGAAGCTTGACTTTCCTAAATGATAGAGGGTGCCTTGGGCAATAGTTGGTGGCAGTGCCTGAGGCTTCTGCTCCGTCACTCCAGGAAGTGCTGGACAGAACCAGTGTTGTCGGAGAATCATTTGCTTTCACGTTGTGGAGGATGTGTGTAAAGTGTACGCCAAAGTGGAGTGACAGAAGCACGGGCTCTTGCCTCTTGCCAGGAAATCTCTCTAAAGTCAGGACTGATTTCAGCCTATCAAGGAGAAAATGGCTTAACTGGACTTCTCTTTAGGTATGGGAGGGTCTGCATTTCCCATTTCCTAGTGCAGACTATGAACCAGGCACCACTGGTAGAACAGGAGGTGATTTTCAGAAGTAATCTCAGGGATGGAACATAATTGAAAAGGGATTCACTTTCTCACCTGTTGATTACATCAAGGGGAAATTCTCAATGGGCTCAGCCCAAGTATGTCTTTTTTTTTTTTTTTTTTTTTTAATTTATTTATTTTTTATTGTGGGTAAAAATCAAAATTTTCACAATACATACCAATATTTGTAAAATGATATATAAATATATATGCATATATGTGCATTTGCTTACAAAAATGTTATTTATATATATATAAATATATTTTAAGAGGTGCTTTAACACCTCCCGGTTAAAAAGGGAGATTAGCAAGCATTAAGGAGAGTATAGGCCTGGGCCTAGAACCTGTGGCAGGCAACAGTATCTAATTAGAAAATAACTGAAAAAAACAAAATACAATGGAAATAATAAAATGTTTTAAAATCCTGATTGCAGCAAGTGATATAAAGAAGACTTTTTAAAGTATATTTTTTGGGGGAAAAAAAAAAGTGAGCTGGCTTAAAGACAAAAGGAAATTGTGCACAGTGTCCTCTGGAAATGTCCTGGGGGATTCTGATGTTTCTCTATAATCTACTTTTTTACCCCTTTACTCCTAAATCTCCTAAAACTTCTACAGGGACTAGAATAATAGCCCTCTGTGTATTCCCTTCATTTTTAGAATCATAACGTGTTTTAATTAGATAATCTCTAAGGTCCTTTTGAGCTGCAGCTGCTTGCTTTTTAGATGAGAAAGCGGGACTCAGAGAGGTGATAGACTTTGCCCAAAGTCACCGGGCTAGTAAGAGGCAGAGCTAATGCGAGGGCCCGTGGTTCTCTGCTCACCATTTGCTAAGCAAAGCTGCCCAAGCAGGTTTGGGGTAGTATTCCACTTTTCCCCAGTTCAAAATGCACTTTCATCCTGCAAACTCTAGCCTGTTCCTATTGCCCAACTGGGGCAGGAGGAGCCTCAGCCCACCAACTCTGAGGCGGAGACCATCTGTGTGTGAGAAGGACATGTGTGATGAGTACCTCAGGGATATGACAGCAGCCTCGAAGCCTCTGGACACCCTGCAGTTCTGTTCCTCCAGAGAGCTTAATGGTGGCCTCTTGCTTCATGCTACGTGGGAGTCGACCCTGGTGTTTATTGTTCCCAGGGCCCAGACCCAGGGTGGGCCTTCTGTGATTTATTCCCAGCCCCACCCTGTCTAAACATGCAGCCCCTGCCCTAGCAAAACTTCCAGAACTCCCCTGCTGATAAGAGTCAAGAGGCATCGTAATGAGCACCAGAGGTTCTGTGTCATTTTGTTTATTAGATTTGGTCCCACTAAAACTTGAAGGCCAGCTTTTTAAAAAAAATTTTAATAAAAGTAAAAGTTTGCCTTAAGGAAAATTATTTCCCTGTCTCACTTGTCCAAACAGGTACCTGTCGCTAAGAAGGAGATGCATGCTATTGTATCACGGATGGGGTGTCCGTTCAGATTCCAATTTCGCAAAGATTGTGCTGGTCATATATTTATCCTTTGGGCTTTTCTTTTCTTATTTCATAATTCTGTAAAATCACGGGTTTTGCTATCTATGAAGGAAAAGCACACTGGTTTGTTTCATACGTCAGCAAATCAGATTCACTGGTTCAGCAGGAGCCGTATCTAAATTATTCTAGAACGACACCTGAGATGAAATATTGAATCTTTTTGGAGGCTTTTTAAGGATATCCCCCGTGTACCAGATTTCCGTATCAGTCTTGATTGGCACTCCCTTAAAAGTAACAAACGTCAAGTTAGAGGGGAATAATCCTGTTAATTCTCTCTTCCCCTCCTCTAAAATGTGGTTTCCAACTGCTCTTTCACTCTTCAATGAGAAATCAGATGAAAGTACCTGATACAGAATGAAAATTCATACTATGCTGTAAGCAACTGATAAAAAGGTAATTTCCTGATGACACCTGGAGCTGGAAAGCCAGGCTGCTTTGAGAATCTTTTCTCCAATACTAAGCAGTTTTATGACCTCAGGACATTTCATAATCTCCCCAAGCCTCTATTTTTTCATCTTCAGAATGGGAACTATAACAAAATCTTCCTCATAGGTTGTAGAAGGATCATAAAGTACTCTTAGTATGTACCTGCACTAGGCTTTTATGGTTTTGACATGCATGTGCCAACAATAATACAAACTGTTAATAGCTTTCGTG
>JAKSZT010010873.1:10235934-10255009 GCA_026826555.1 Tolypeutes matacus | reverse complement strand
AAGGAAGGAAGGAAGGAAGGAAGGAAGGAAGGAAGGAAGGAAGAGAGAGTCCTAAATTCTCTCTCTCACCCAGTGCATCTGAAATAGAATGAGTTGATTTCTCATCCCAGCTTCCCTGCAAATTCAGGGGCTTGGGTAAATTACTTCCTCTCTGTATTTATCAGGACTCTTGGTTATGTGACAGGAGCCCAACTCAAATTAAGTTAAGCATAAAATAAGATTATTGGATCATAAAACTGGTAAGTCCAGATACAGCCTTTAGGCACTGTTGGATCTGGAGGTTATGAATGACATAGCCCTGATGACCACATCTTGGATATTTCTCTTGTATCTTGTCTTTATCCTCTTCTACTATATACAAGTTTCCTCTGCATGGTTGGGCACCCGGGCACCCCTGTCCATGCCTTCTAATTCTGTATCCCCAAACACAACCCCCCTTTTTCTTCAGTCCTGGAGAAGAACTTGGATTGACCCATCTTGGGTCCTGAAGCTAAAACTGAGCCAATTTCTGTGGTTGAAGAAACGTGGTTGTAAGGATTGGTTGGGTCTGCATTACATGCCCACCTGTGTCTTGGGAGACCCACATTGGAAGGAGGAGAGCATGTCTACAAAATAAAAGGGGGTGTTAAAAGGAGAAAACAGTTGTTCACTTTCACTCAGAGAATAAATTTCTCCACGTTGAAGAGTTTCAACTTAGATATCAGTGGTTCATGTTGGGGATACATGCCAGACTCTCAGAGAATTGAGTATGTTAATTGCCAAGGTTTTATTTATTTTTTCATATTTTATTGTGCTTTATAACTCAAACTCAAGACTCTGAATATCTTCCTCAATCAAAAAGAGTTTGTTTGTTTCTAACTTTTAGACCCACTGAGCCAGAAGAACCTTAAAAACACTTCCAGCTTGGTACAGTGTAATTGTTATGAGGAAGGGGGAAACTTACCATTCCTGGTGTGGTCCCTGTGTTAGGACCATATGCTCAAGTCCACCCTTGCTTACTGTTCACAGCCTGGAGGAGTAGGGAACTAGCCTAATCCCTCTTCATCCCCCAAGCCCCACAGGGCGTTTTAAATAAAGAGAATGCAGGGAGAGGAAATAGTTTATATTTATATCACTGTTTCTAAGAGACAAACCTGAGATGAAATCTGGCTCTACCACTGACAAGTTGTATGGTCTTAGACAAGTTATTTTGCCTGTTTGAACATCACCTTCCTCCCTGTAAAATGGGGATATAGTTCATTGTTTCAAAGACTTATTGTAAGATTAAAATATTGGCAAGAGTTTCTTTTGCTTCCAGACAAGAGAGATTAATCCTACAACCTGATACACATAAACAAAGAAACAGACAAAATATACAGAAACATGGTTAAGACACAGGGCATCAGACAACAAAAGATACTGATTCCTGACGGATGGAAAAGAAATGGAGATAGCACTACAACTGCTTCCTTGAGAGGGAGTTCAGGCCGAGGGAGAGGAAGTGGAAACCAGGTGATACATGGAAAACTCCTTGAGCTGAAGAGATGGAGTTGAGAGTCCAGGGAGATCCCAGTGGCTAAAGTATAGAGTACAGAATTCTGCAGAGGACAAAGACATACTTAGATCCCCAAAGATCTGCAGGTGGTCCTCCTCAGGTAGTCAGCAGAGTACTAACAGGCACACACACGTGAGGAAACTACCCAACATAAGGGAAAGAACCATCCAAAAAGATTAAGTGGAACATTGTCTGGTATGCACAGAGGGCAAGGAATAGTGCCTTTCCCCCAGTCTAGACTGAAAAAAAGCCATACTTCACAGGCATAAGGTAGAGTATTCAGGAAAGTTTGCACTGCTCTAGACCTGCCTAACAAATTGTAAATGCAAAGATTCAAAATGAGTACACTTTTTCCAAATAACTGCATCCTAGAAAAAAACCTCAAGAATATTTATAGGGATACAAAAATTATCCAACACCCAACTAGGTAAAATTCACAATGACTGGCATCCAAATATTACTAGGCATGCAAAGAAATAGGACAATATGGCCCATAATGAGGAAAATAATAAATAAATTGAAACTGACCCAGAACCTATATGGATGTTAGAATTAGCAGACTTGGGCATTAATTATTAAAACTTTATTCCAAGTGTTCAAAAGTTGAGTAAAGTCATAAAAGATATATTTTTTACAAAAGACCCACACTGAAATTCTAAAGATGAAATTTATAGTATTTAGGAGGAAACTGGATGAGATTAACTTCAGAGAAAACACTGCAGAAGAAAAGATTAGTGAATATGAAGACATAGCAATAGAAACTCTCCAAAATAATACCTGGAGAGAAAAGATTAATTTAAAGAAAAAAAGAATAAAAAAGAAGCTAGGAAACTGAGGGACAATTTCAAGCCATGTAATATATGTGTAATTGGAGTCTTTGAAGGAGAGGGTAGGTGGGGACATAAAAAATATTTGAAGAAATAGTGACCATATTTTTCTTTCAAGTTTGACAATGATTATATACCCACAGGAGGGAGAAATGTAAGTAAACTATTATAAGGTTTTTATGCCACAGGTATAGTGGTATAAATATTACTTGAAGGGAGACTAATATAAATTATATATGTACACTATAAACCCTAAATCAACCACTAAACATACAAAACAAAGAGTTAGTGCTAATAAGCCAACAAAAGAGAAAAAATAGAACAATAAAAAATGCTTGATTAATCCAAAACAGGCAGAAAAGGAGTAAAAAAAGCAACCAAGAACAGATAGAAGAAAACAAATAGCAAGATGACAGACTTAAACTTAACTTTTTGGTAATCTTATTAAATATAAATGGTCTAAACATCCCAGTGAAAAGGTAGAGATTGCCAGATTGAATTAAAAAAAAAAAAAAAAAAAAACAAGATCTAAAAGAAAACACACTGAATATAAAAATAAAAATAGGTTAAATTTATGTCATTCTAATGCTAGTTAAAAGAAAGCTAAATTAGCTATATTAATATATGGAATAAATTTGACTTTGGGAAAAGGAAAATTACCAGGGGAAAAGAGGGGTATTTTATAATGATAAAGCTGTCAAATTCATGAAGAGGCCATAGAACATCATAATCTTAAATGTTTATGCACCTAATAGAGTATCAATATACACAAAGTAAAAACTGATAGAACTTTAAGGATAAATAGACTAATCCAAAATTACTGTAGAAGATTCCAATACCACTCTCAATAATTTATAGAATAAATAGGCAGAAAGTCAGTACATATATGGAATATTTGAACAACCGCATCTACCAACTTGTCCTGTCTGATATGTATAGAATACTCCATCAACAACAGCAGAATAGGTCTTTTCAAGAATACACAGAGCCTCTTCCAAGATGGATTATATTGCAGATAATAAGACAAGTCAATTAATTTTAAAGGATTCAAGTCACACAAAGCATATTATCTAATTGTAATGGAATTAAATTAGAAATCAATAAAAAGGAGATATCGGGAAAATCTTGAAATATTTGAAAACCAAATATCACACTTCTAAATAACCCAATGGTCAATGATGAAATGAAAAATAGGAATGAGAAAGTATTTTTGAACAGAATGAAAATTAAAATAAAAAATTTTCAAAATTTGTGGTATGCCACTAAAACAGTACTTTGGGGAAATTTTATGCCACCAATGGTTTATGCTACAAAATAAGAAAGATCTCAAGACAGTTCCCTCAGCTTCCATAAGTTACCTCAGTTACCATAAGAAAATAGAAGAAGAGCAAATTTTAAAAAATCATCAGCAGAAAGTAAATAATAAATATCCAAGTGGAAAACAATGAAACAGAAAATAGGAAAACAATAGAAAAAATAAAATGAAAAGCTTGTTTTGATAAGGTCAAGCCAGACTGACTCATTAAAAAGTAGAAAACACACAAATTAATTAGCAATGACAGAGGAAACTTTACAACAGATTCTACAGATATTAAGAGGACAATAAGGGATTATCATGAACAACTTGATGACCAAATTTGACAACTTAGATGAAATAGGCAAATTCTTTGAAAGGTAAAAGCTACCAAAGTTCATTCAAGAAGATATAGATAAAATAAAGTAACAGTTGTACCTTAAAAAAAAAAAAAACAGATTAAAGTTAGCTAAACTTTTTAAAAATTAAAAAAAAATAAAAATAATAAAATTAGGTAGTGGTGAAGGGTATATACTCTGAATCTACTAACAACTGTTAAATTGTACACTTTAAAAGGGTGACTTTTATAGTATGTGAATTATATCTTAATAAAGATGTCATTTTTAAAAAAATAAAGAAGATATAGATGACATGCATAGCCTTGTATCTTTTTTAAAAATTGAATTTTTAATTAAAATCTTCCAAAAATTAGAAGTCCAGTCTCAGAATTCATAGCATAATTGGTAAATTCTATCAAACATTTTAGTAAGAAGCAATAGAAATCCCACAGACATCCTTCCAGAAAATTGAAGAGGAAGAAATACTTTCCACCTATGAGATCAGCATTACCTTGAGACTAAAAACCAGACAGACACAGTTCAAGAAATGGAAACTGTAGACTAATATCCCTCATGAACATGGATTCGATTTGCTAAGATTTTATTTAGAACTGTTTATATCTAACAATATATATAAAGGATAATACATCATGATCTAGCAAGGTTTATCCTAGGGAGGAAAAGTTGGTTTAGGATCTGAAGATCAACGTAATTCGCCACGTTAAAAACAAAAAGGAAATCTCAATAGATGCAGAAAAAGCATTTGAAAAAATCCAGCATTCACTCCTGAAAAAAACTCTCAGCAAATTGGAAAAGAATGTCTGGCTCTCCCTCAAGACTCTAAGCTCTATGAGGGTGGGATCAAGTCAATCTGGCTCATCCTCTACCCCCACCACCTCCACCACCAGCCCCCGAGGCAGAGCCTACTGCTTTTTGTTTCTTTTTGTTTGTTTTTAATTTTTAAAGTTCTCCTATATGTATTTTCTTTTAATAGCTTTATTGATACTTTATTAACAAGCCATACAATTCACCCACTTAAAGTGTGCAATTCTCCTTTTTTTTAGTGTGTTCACAGGATTCTGCATCCCTTGCCATTATCTAACTTTAGAACATTTTTGCCCTTTCCCCCAAAAGAAACCCCATACCCATTATCAGTCATTACCCTAAGCAACCACTATTCTGTTTTTGTTCTCCCCAATAAGTTTTAAGTGAATGAAATAACAAATCTCAATCCCCAGCACTTTGCATATAGTGGGCAGTCAATAAGTATGTATTGGATGAGGTGAAAGTCTTGGTGCTGTCATCACACACTCTCAAGTTCAAGGCTCCTTGCAAAGATTTTTCTAAATATGTATTGCTACGTGGTGGACTTTATCTATCACTTTATTTTGGTGTCCAGAATAAACAAGTAAAATCCCACTGTCTGGCAGGTAGAAAGTGCTCAATAAACAGTCAGTGTTTTCTTAAATTATCTCATTTCACCTTCATCTGTGAGTTACACAAATGAATTGACTCTCCCATGTTACAGGTGAGGACACCCCAGCCTGGTTCCATGCTCACTAGCTGGGCAATTTTAGAACCATTTGCCCAACACAGACGTGGCTGACTCCTCGGCCTTGGCTAAACTGAAATGCAAAAGCAGAAAGTCATATCTGTTAGACAATGCTGTCTTAACAGGACTTACTTTGGCCTTGGTGTGTAACCTGTTATACAAACAATATTTGTTTTTAAAGTGAGCTGTTAAAACTTGCTATTTGATCCACCCACCAACCACCCCCGTATCAGGGATCTATCTATGCCATCATTTTCCCCAAAGTCACCTAAATATCTGCCACAACACTCAGAAGAACTGGACATCCTCATAGACAAGAATTTTTCTGTTCCTTAAGCTATTTCCCAGCTGGCTTTCACAGTTGGCAAGCTGTCTCCTTTGACTCACTTGATATTCTGACTTTTCTTACAGTAAACTTCTCTGCAAACAACCAGAAGCCCAGATACCCTCTCTAACTGTGTGGGTTCTGGAAGCATGGAAACATGAGGACATTTAATGTTCTGGTTTCTCACAGAACGTCCTCACAGCTTGGATCTGTTTTCTTTATTTTAACTTCTCCACTTAGTATTCTCAAGTGAAATTAAAAATTAAAGTATCTATCTCATAGCTCCTGGTCCACTCCCCAAGCCACAAAGCTGCCAAATGTTGCTGTCTGCACTTTCTCTCCTAACTGGTCCCTTTTTAAAGGGAATACCGGCATTTCTTTGTAGACACTTCGCAGAAAGGATGGATGAAGCCAAGAGAGGCTGGTGAGGGTGGTAGGAACTGCCTCGGGGGCTCCAGTGGAGCCCTGTTAGAGCATCTGGGAGGATGCACACACCGGCTCCTGTAGACTTTGATGTTTTGAAGGCACGCGGAAAGTGGCCAGGGAAATTCAAATACACTCACCCAGTAATTGATTATTCAGCTGCATCTCAGAAAGACACTGCTTGGCCAGGCCTCACAGCTATTGTTTCCTTTGACTGCTTTTGGGTGTGGGAGTCAAGGACATGTGGGGCAAAGATGTAGCCTTAGGGGGCCCGGAGGTAAGAAGCCATCCAACCCATGAAGTTTATTGTTCAGTTACATCCCAGCCCCTTCTGCACTTCCAGTCTGAGGTAGGCAGTGGTGTCAAGTAGAGCCTGAGAAGAAGGAACAAACAGCGCTATTGATGAATGAGTGGAGAAGGGAAAATGAGTTGCCGACATTATGGACAAATGGAATTTTTGTGGGCTTAATGATTTTTCAATTCTTTGTGAGATAATAGTGATACACCATAGCTCAGTGTGTGCGCAAGTATTCTAAGATAATGAATGTCAGTGCTGACCCACCCTGCTTTTATGCCACAGCAGGCTGAATTTCACTTAATTTGTGTTATGCTACCAAAAGAGCTTATGAAATATTATGCCACTATTTTCCTTGATGTAATTTTCTTTGTGTTTTTTGTCAGATGAACAAATGCCTATGGTAATTTTTGAGTAATAACTTCCATCAGTTATTTTTTATGAGCATAATAGGCTAATGCTTCTGGGCTGGAAGAAAAAACTTAGAGACCGTCTAGAGCAGTGATTTGTACCTTGATGTGAGTGTGTGTTAAGGACAGAAAGGAAATGGGCAATCACATACCAGGTTTGCCCAGGGCAAAATTCACATGTACACTTTAAAAGGTACATCTTGTGCTCGCTTCGGCAGCACATGTACTAAAATTGGAACGAGACAGAGAAGATAAGAATGGCCCCTGCGCGAGGATGACACGCAAATTCGTGAAGCGTTCCATATTTAAAAAAGAAAAAAAAAGTGTGTTTTAAAATTATCACACTGCTTAGATTTAGTGTTACTCAAATACTTTAATCTATATGGAAATTTCAAGGGACTAAGCTGTTTATGCTTATTTAAAAGGCAGTAAAGTTGACCTAGTAACAACTTCCCAGTTACAGATGGGTAAACTGATACCCAGAGTGACTTACACAAGGCAACCCTGCTAGTGGAAGTGGCAGACCTTGAAAAGGTCTGAGACTTGAAATCAATTACTTCAACTGCAAAGTTAATCCCCTTTTCATTGGATTAATATATTCAGTGGCTACAAGTAAATGCGTTGGTATCTGTCCTAATTATGTCTGTGCTAAAGAGAGGAAAATGAAGTTACTGTGAATGGCAGTTGATGTGCTACTGTATGTAGCGAGTGCTTAATGAATGCTTGTTACTATCTTGTGCCAATTGTGCTAAATATTTTATATGTGTCATCACATATGAACCTCTATAATTGTACCCATTTTACAGGTGAGAAAGCTTGGACCAAGAGAGTTCCAGTATCTTGCACAGTCACACGGCATGTGATTGACTCAGGATTAGAACCACGCAATTTAAACTGCAGAGCCCAGGTTCCTAATAGTTGGGATAACAATTCCTGACTATCTGGGATCACAGCTGTTTCTGTCTCAAACCAGGCAAGCTAAGGGTTTGGTAGAGTTTGACTAGATTGGCCATTTTTCCTTCTTAGTGTTCTGACAAGGGACTTCCTCCACATGTAGTGAGCTGAACATCACAGAGCAGGTATAGAATGTCCACAGAGAAAAGATGCTCCTGATCTAGCATGAAGCTATTAGCCTCAGTGAACCTAATGTCTTTTCCAACACTGGGTGTCTATGATTCTCATGACTTACTTTCCATGTCTTGCCTCTAATCTTTTATTTCCTTCATTTTGGCACAGGAGGAAAAACAAGGGGAAAGCAAATTGTTCAATCTCAAATTGTTCGATGTCAATTTGACCTAATTGGTGGCACTAAAACTTTAACAGGGTCACCTCTGAGATCTTCCTAAAGGCTTCTTCCATCCATCCATTCATACATTCAACAAACTTCTACTAAACATGTTCTTGACTGTTGTCTATGCTAGATGCTGGACATTCAAAGATGAAGACTTCCCAGACCCTGTGTTTTGGGAGCTAATAGTCTGTTGGAGAGAGAGACAAGTTTCTAACAACTACACTGATTGGATAACTTCTGTAATAGAGATGTATAAGGGTCTATGGAAACATAGAGAAGAAAGTGATTGAATTTCCAGGGAAGGCTTCATGGAAGGTGTTAATTTGAATGAAGCTTTGTGGGATGAGTAAGACTTTGCCAGGTGGCCTATCAGGGAAGAAGAGGTGCAACTTAAAAAATTGCACAGACATGTGAAAGAACATGTGGAAAAAAGAGAGAAAACCTTAATCACACATATATGCTAAAAACAGAGGGGAGAAAAAGGCAAAAAAAAAAAAAAAGAGTAAAACTTTCTGGCAATCCCAGAAAAAACAATTGGAATGTGGGCATCTTCAGGAAACCATCTACACAGAGGAGTCAATGGAAATATGATCAATCTAGAATGCATTTTTTAAAACAACCTAAAATATCTAAGGACCTACCAGTTTAGCTTGTCCCATCTCATCTCACATCAGTTTGATCTTCTAAGATGGTTGTTGGTGTCAAGAGGAAGTGAGACACTGTTGGGGGAGAGGTGGAAGCCTGAGGAACTACAGCATTGTTTCTCTGTATTCTCTGTAGAGGCAGCTCAAGAGACATAATCGCAGAGAGACAAGTGGGAAAGTCAAAACTAGGGACTCAAAAAGCCAAGAGGCAAGACATAGAAAGCAAGTCTCATGAATAACAGTTGTTTTCACCGTAGGTTTGCAGTGTTAGTTACTATATCTGAAGATCCAAGGGTCTTTTGACTGAGCCCATCCTTATGTATCTAAAACAATCCATGGGGCTCCAAAGATTGTCGTGAGTGAAAAATGTGTTCCATGTGTTTGGGTGGTAATAAAATAGACAGTCCACTGTACTTGTTAAGAAGATCCATGAACCTTAAGGAACTGAAGAGCTGAAGGGTCTCTCCATTAAAGCTGTGGCATGATGCCAATAAAGCCAAACTGAGGAGTTTGTAGTTCTGGAAGTGGTAGCCTGTCTCTTTGAGGAAAGAGTGACTGGATTTCCCCTCTTTTCAGTCCGTATCTTTGCCTAAACAGGCTTCATGCTTCTTTTTTCCCCAAAAGATTTGCTTCAGGATCAGCCAGCTAGAGTTTCACTTAACTCAAGATTTGGCATAAATCTTGGAGTTGAATAAATTTTGTAAAATCCAAATTATGTGTGTGTGTGGGGGGGGTTCTGAAATGACTGGCCAAAGTTACTTGAACTTTATTTTCCACATAAAGTTAGAGACTACTCAAAAGTCTATACTGCCTATAATGATTTGATGCCTATAATGATTTGATGCATACAAGGAGCTACATAACTCCCAATTCTTAAAAAATTTTATTCTGGTAACATATATACAAACTCAATTTTCCCCTTTTAATCTGCATTCAAATATATAATTCAGTGCTATTAATTACATTCACATTTTTGTGCTGCCATCACCATCCATTACCAAAACTTCACAATCAGCCCAAATAGAAACTTGGTGCAATTTAAGCATTCACTCCCCATTCTCAATTTTAAATACACACACACACGCATAGTCATACTAAGTGCCTATTAAAAGTCAGGCAATATTCCAGGCTCTTGACATCCATTTAATCCTCATAAGCACTTTACAATATAGCTAGCATTCTCTCCATTTTCCAGGTGAGAGAATCGAGATTCAGAGAGATTAGATAACTCGATCAAGGTCTTACACCTTATAAGAGTCAGAGTTAGGACTTGAACCTAACTGTCTGACCCAGAGACTGAGCTCAGTTCCCAAAGTGATGACAAATAACTAAGAAAAATGAACAAATTAAGTGGCAGAACATGTGGAGGGAGAGGACCCACCAGGGTGGAATCATCTCCCAATAGCCATCACCAGTGGAATCATTTACAATTGGAAAAGACAGGCTGCTGGAAGAGACAGAGCTGCCTGGCAAAGGCAGGCACTGGCCAGATCTCTGAAACTTGCTGTCTCTGCCCCTTCCCCCTGCTGCTTTGATGGGTTGTAGCTGATTCTGGACGTGCCCTGGAGGGAGAGATAATTCATGACAGCCTTCAAGGAGAATAATTAGGCTTCACATTAACTTTCCTCATGACTTCATCATTGAGTGTCTCTCTTCATTGAAATATGCTAGAAAATAAACCCAGACAGATTTCCAGAGTACATGGGACTCGGGGATTTTTCTAATGAAGGACATTTCACTGGAAACAAGTCTAAATATTGATTCATCAAAGCAAGTACATTCTCAAGTTAATACCAAAGGATCCTGGAAGTAGAATCCCAGCTCTGCAATAGTCAACCTGTTGGACATGGACATGGGGCAATTCCCCCAAGTTCTTCCTAGATCTCCAATGTCTATCTTAGATCAGAATCGATCAGCCCCACTTCCTCCAGACTTCTTTCCCCTGTCTTTGTGCTTCCCTTCTCCCCAGCCCATTTTGTCATTGCTGTGACTGCGGAACCTACATTCAGCCTTGATGTGGGGGCTAAATTTGGCCATACTTCTCCTTAGAAATAACCAACCCAGAGTGTCTGATAATGAGGTCATGGGAACATCTTTGTATCTAGAGACTAACATTAAATGATCTTAGCATCTGCACATCCCCAATTAGCTTAGGTAATCCAGTGTTGACCAAATGATTGTTCCCCTTGCTCTCCATAGTGTAAGCATTTATTTCCAGCACCCACCTCCCCCCAGATTTTCCACTGAAGCTTTTGTATCCCCTACGTGTTCAGTGATCTCCAACTTTGATTCAGTTTTGTTTTTATTTCTCCTTTTGTATAGTCTTTAAGTAGTACCTGATGGTGTGTGTGTGTATGTGAGTTCATATCACGAGTATGGTGTGCCCGTGGCAGGGAGGCATTAGGGTGTACCATAAATCAACCAGTTTGGGAAAATGATGACAAGTATGATTTATAGGCTATTTCATCTCTGATTTCCATGTAGCTAGTCTCTAATTCACGATTATTCCTTGGAGGACTGAAAAGTATAAGAAAGTACAGTGTGGGTGGTAGGTTCCCTCCCCAGAAACTCACCATAGTCATCATCTCCATATAGGAAAGCAGATATTATGCTTTCCAATGGATGAACATTTTCCATGGCAACAGGGAAACTGTCAGAGCTGGGAGAAGTGAGTCAACTAAAGATCATTTTCCCTTGACCTGGGTGAAACAAAACTAATTGTACATATCAGAATTAGAAAATTAGGCAAAAGAATTAGAAACTTGCCAATAATTCATGGTATAGTAAATTGCTAGAATGTAAATAAAGTAACAATATTAACTTAAATAGACAAATGTTTATTCTCAACTTTCATTTACACTACTTAGAAGCAGAAAATGTGATTGATTTTACCAAAAGGCACTTCATTTTGCACACAGGATTTTTGGTCTCTTTGCCTTAGCTAAGATGGACCAAATGATTTATTTTACAAATGGTGATCCTTTTGTGGAAGAGGTGCTTTTATTATTTATTTATTTACTTATTTTTAATAATTTTATTTATTTAAAGATATTTAGATTACACAAATGTTACACAAAAAAATATAAGGATTGCCATATGCCCCACTCCCCACACCTCCCACACCCTCCCACACAAACAACATCCTTCATTAGTGTGGCACATTCATTGCAATTGATAAACGCATCCTGGGACTTTGTCATTGAGCATGGACCATAGTCTACATTGTAGTCTACTCTCTCTCCCACACAGTTCTGCTTGTTATATTATGATATAAAACAGCCTATATCTGTCGTTGCAATGTCACTCAGGACAATTCCCAAGTCCCAAAAAAGACCCCATATTACACCTGTCTTTACCTCCCCCTACCCCCAGAGCCTCCAGTGGCCACTGGCTCCACATCAATGTTGTAATTTCTTCCATTGCTAGAATCACAATATGTCTATTGTAGAATACCAGTAAGTCCACTCTAGTCCATAGTTCTTTCCAGAGGGGTGCTTTTAATTACTCCAGGCAACAGGGTCAGTCCCAGGCAAAATGGAACATACCGTGACTCTATCCACACCCCTATCACATGTCGGATCACTGAGTCTTATCTCTGTCATCACTGGATTCCTAAGAGCAGAGATCAAGATGTTTCAGTTCTTTTTATGGGGAGCTCATTTTATTCTATGATGGGGACAGAGAATATGTTGTACTGAATGAATGACACATTGATGCTTAAAATAAATTCACCCAGGTGCCTGGGACAAGGTAAGCACTCAATAAATGATCAATCAATAAATGACTGAGAAAAATTATCATAAACTGTCATGGCTTAGGTGGTCGGCATCCTTTGCAGATGCTTAAGGTCGGTGATTTTAAGGACACTTTAAATGTTTTGATTATTATTTTTTGGCACAGGATCTCTTTTTGTGCAAATGTAATCTTACCCATAACCTTAATGTGTAAGACAGATCAAAGCAATTAAGTATGTGCAGCTTGGCAAAAACCTCGTTAGCATTTGAAATTCCCCAAAAGCACAACTTTAGATCCAAATACTTTACTTGGAGCCCAATTTTAATGCCACAAATTAAAATAAACCCTGATTAAAATATGAAAATATCAACTGAACATGATTTTGAGAAAAAAAAAAACAGTATTTTCAGCAAGTTCAGTAGTGCTTTAAGGGAGAATTAAGAAGAATGGTTTAACAGTCACTAGATTTTTGGTTTTCTTTAAAGATGCAATGCATATGGTAGAACAAGTTGTGCTCCTGAGTGATTCCTTCAGCTGAACTTCAAAGAAAGAATGGATGTAAAAGAGAAAAAGACCACTCTAATGTGCAGCATTTGTTCTTGGATTCTTTCAGACCCCAAAACCATTCAATGGAAAACAAATTTTCTGAATGGTGCTATGGTGTTCATCTTAAACTTCTCTTCCTCTCTGGCCAGCCAGGCACTTGCTTTAACACCCTAAGCCTGTGTTCATAGCAGTTGTTCTGTGGAATATTTGCTGAAATGTAACTAGGTATTTCCATTCCGTTGTGATCCCAGAAGAGTCCACAGGATATTCCTGTTAGGGATTGCAAAAGTTGGAACAAAGATTTGGATTCACTGACTCCTTCTAGGAGAAGATTTTTTTCCCAAATTCTACAAAGCCAAAGTTGCCTGTGCCAAAATCACAGCAGGGCCACACCCAGAACTTTGTCAGGGCCAAAGTTCTGCAAAGCAGTTGGCCAATGGCTAGACCACACTGGGGCTTCTCCTCATCCCACATTCTCCTTTCTGCCTCAGTGGATACTGGAACATCACTGTATTCATTATCCATTGCTGCGCAACACACTACCACAAACTTAGCGAACTCACACACATCTCACAGTTTCTGTGGAAAGGGAATCCAGGCACAGTTTTGCTGGATTCTCTGTTTCATGGTCTCTCACAAGGCTGCAATCAAGGTGTTGGGCAGGACTAGGATCTCATCTGAAAGGCTAATTAGAGAAGGATCTGCTTCAAAGCTCACATGGTTGTTAGCAGAATTCGTTTCCTGCAACTTGCTGGACTGAAGGGTCTCATTCCTAGCTGGCTGTTGGCTGTATATTACCATGTGGGTCTTTCCATTAGGGAAGCTACATCAAAGCATACAAGGGAGAGAGTCTTTTTAGCAAGTTGGGAGTCACAATCTTAGGGAACCTAATTACAGAAGTGGCATTCCATCACTTTTGCTATGTTCTATTGGGGAGAAGTAAGTCATAGGTTCTGTCCACACTCAAAGGGAGGAGATTACACAGAGACACGAATGCCAGGTGGCGAGGATCATTGGGGATCATCTTAGAGAGCTATTGATCCAGCCCCCTTTCTTATTATATAATCCAGCCACGAAGAGAAAAATTGGGGTGTGGGGTCCACACTGTTTTTTTTTTTTTTTTTTTACCGGGAGGTCCCAGGGAACGAACCTGGGTCCCTCCATATGGGAGACGGACACCCAACCAGTTGAGCCACATCCGACCCCCACACTGTTCTTGATCATACTCTCTTCCATGTTTTGTTCCCTCTGCTACGATTATTCCTTTTGTGCCTGTTGAACTCCTACCCATCCTTAAAAGAGCCACATCAAATGCTGCCCCTTTTCAGGAGCATTCCCCAAAGCCCTAGAAACTTGGGTGGCTACAGGCTCCGTACTTCTATAACCCTGGTGCAACACATATAATTGTGAATGTGATTCCCTCATTAAACCATGAGCACCCTGGGGGCAGAAAATGCATCTTCTTCATCTCTATCTTCTCAGTGGTACAGGCCAAGCCTGGCACCCAGCAGTTGCTCAATAAATATTGGTGAAGAGCACAGAAGAGCAAATTATTTCCAGGTAGCAAAGAGGCTCTTCTTTAACGCTCTTAGGCTGTTCCTCTTTCACCTTGGTCTTTCCTTTCAGTTCTTGTAAATGCCACCTGAACCTCTGGCTGTTCAAGTCTCAGCAGGAATTTCTGCAGTACCCAGCCAGCTTATAGTTCCAAAGATTAGAAATGAGAAACCTTCACTGACCCTTCAGAGAGTTTACTATGGTGTTTGAACTCCAGTCTGAATTGGATACATCTGTTTTTGAAAAGAATTTAAATTCCAACATCAAGGTCAGGGAGGAAAATACTGTGCTCATATTGAAAAGGTGGATTCCCAAAGTGTGAATTTTCCTGTCTCATTAGAATTGTTTCCTTACTGTTAGGACACCCAGGCAAATGCTTGCTCACTCCATCACAAGTGTTTTTAAAGGAATTGCTTTGTTGCCAAGGTTCTCTGCAATCTGTAAAGGACAAACTTACATTATGGTCCTCTTTTACGTGTAATCTTCAATGTATTTCAATGTAGCAAAGACATGTCTTTTCTAAAAGGCTTTAAAACAAAAGTTAATATGTTTTAGAAAGTTTCACTCTGATTGTTTCTGTACTCCTACAGAATATTAGCCCCTAATGTTGATGGTGATAATAAATATATTGATAAAAGTAACTTGTTTTGAGCATTTATTATATGCAAAGGACTATTGGAGGTGCTTTCCATAAAGACTTTTTTTTCCATTGTATTCTCCAAAAGCCTCTGAGGTTGATACTACTAACACATTTTGCAAAGAAGTGTCTGTGGGCAAAAATTAAATTTTCTTCTTGAAGTGGAGAATAAACATTTCCAGTTAATAAAAGTTTCTGATAAGACTTCTAGCATTATAAAATCAAGGCCCTGAATGGTCAATGAATATTTGATCTGAAATCCACAGACCAGACATTCATAGCAGTGATAGAATAGTGAATGGCACGAATGCCAGGATTTTCTAGAAGTTGAACACTAATTACTGTCCATAAAACTTTGGACAGTTTTTACTGTCCGTGAAAACTCTTGGCAGAAAAAAAGAACAGTATACTTAGATGTTTATCCTCAATGCCACAGTTTTAATCAGTAACATTGAGGTAATCTGAAATAGAGTGTTCAACACAGAGATGAGATAGATTAGATAGATAGATGATAGATAGATAGATAGATAGATAGATAGATAGATAGATAGATAGATAGAGAATGGATAGATGGATGGGTAGGTAGGTGGATGGACTGAGGGATGTATGGATGATTGATGGAGGGCAGGATAGATATTTAATGGATAATCAATTATTAGTTTTGTTTGAGTGCAATGGCATCTTTCTTCTCCATCACTACCAGTACTCAGAAGTCATGATAAAAAGGGTTCTGACACTACAGGGACAGCTAAATATCAGAAAAAGGATTCTGACATGAGCAGCTGCATGGTTTTCTCTACGTGCAGCCCCTGGCTAGGATGGTAGTAAGGAATTTGAGGAAGCAGATTCTGTACTCATGGTCTGATCAGAAAGTGGGGGAAATGGAAGCCCTAGTCAACAGCAGTCCTCCAACTCTTCTTGATTCTGAACCCCTCAAGGATGGGAAGGGTTTGCTTGTTTTGCCTGCCCCAGAAACCCTCCAAAAATAGAAATTAGCAAAGCAGAGTGAGGCCACTGGGATAACTCAGCCACCTATATGTGAGGGCTGAGTATTGGGAAGTGTCTAACTCCTCTGCTCCCACGCTGCCTGTCCCTCTAAAGGCTGGCCAAGCCCCATTTGGAGTGGAGAAAGACGAGCATCTTTGGGAAGGAGGGTGGAGGAGGCGCTGGCAGTGAATTACTGCTTGCCTCTGTAGTAAAGGAGGCAGCCAAGGAAACAATCTCAGGGGCAGGCACTGGGGAAGTGAAATGGTGCAAAATTAGGCCAGGGAGGAGCAGGGTGGGCGTGGAGGGGATGTCTCATGTTAGATTAATACACAGAAAAATGGAAAATCTAAAAGGAATACAAGCAGGTCATGGTACGCGAGTTCCACATAAAATCTAGAAAAACTGCCTTACTCCAGGTTAAGGTGAGATTGCTCCACCCATGAGCCTCCCACCAGGATGAGATGTGATGGCTTCTTCTTAAAGAAAACGCAACTCCTGTGTGGCTCAAGATGGAGGTCAGCCTCTGTCCTGCTACCCACCTTGAGGAGACACAGGCATTCAAAATAAAGTTCATGCACCTCTTCTGACTGACTCGCCTGCCAATTCAGAGGGCGAGTACAGGCACTGCTCTTTAAGCACCAACTATATGCCAAAATTATTTCCACCCTGTGAAGTAGGCATTCTTATTCCTATTTCACAGATGAAATATTTGAGGTGGGTCAAGGTTTCAATCTCAGCAATCCCAGCTATACAAAATTCCCAGGACTACGTTTTTTTCTACCATCTCTGTCTCTGAACTAAAAGCAGAAAGAGGTCTAAGAAAAGAGAATAAAACAGAGTGGCATTGGGCAATTTCTAAACCACTAATAGTCTTTATGATAGTACTTTAAAATAGAATTTGTTAATATTCTTGAGAGACAATTCTCCACGGGTCTTAATTTCTTGCACATCTTGTGAGCAGAGACACTAACTCCCTTTATCCTGCACTATATTTTTTAAGGATGTCTGCATAGCAAATGGGCTTGTAAGATGGGCATAGTATTTCCCTCTGGAGCAGTGAGCAACTATATTTACTGTCTAGTATAAAATATTTAGATTCCTTGAGCTTATATTTCCTCTCCTGTGACATACCTTGCAACTTGTCATCTGGCCCTCTTGGCATTGCCATATTTTAGGGCTTTTCATCATGACCAACAGGCAGGCAGCCTGCCCTTTTCCTCACATTTAACATTTTCAGAAAAGAAATGTTAATGACGTTCCAGACCTGGGAAACCTAAGCTATCCAATCTAGCTATTCTAAAATGTGTATACATGATGGCCACTGGTAGCGGTTTTTTCTCACAAGCCCAGCTTCTTGTTCACAGTAGGTGGGTGCTTGACGAATGGTGGGGGGCAGGAAGTGAGATTGTAATCCCTCTGGTAGTGTAAACAATCTCTTGCCCATCCTTATTTTTCATATCTTCAATGACCACTGCTAAAAAATATCAGGTATCCAAAATATCTGTGGATTAAGTACTCACAGAGTATATTGTGTGCCATTAGTTCTCATTTTTAAAAGAGGGAAGCAAGTTGGAAAACTGTTGCCCTAGGGAATGAAAAAGCAACAAGTCTGGAAGTCAGAGAGGCCCACAGCATTAAAAAAAAAAAAAAAAAAAAAAAAATACACAAACACACACACACAAATATACACACTTTTATACACAATGAAGTCACATATTCATGTGTAGGATTTTAACATCACCACATAAATAAAAAAACATTTGTCATGTGAAATTCCCTTGAAGAACTCCCTGTAAAGAAGAAGAGAAAAGTGGTGAGTGACGGGGATAGAGGATGAAGTCTGGGATGATATCAGTGAAACTTAGGGCTTGGGACTGGTACATTTCTGACTGTTTCAGATGAGAGTCTAGGATGACAGTGAGGAAGAGATGGTGAGGTCAGAAGTTTCTGCTAGAGTCTTCTATGGTCTTCTAGGAAATGAATTTGAGTGGTGCCAAAGCTGTGTAACTCTGATGCTGAAAGCGGCACTGGAGAAGCTGCTAACTTACAAGACATTTCTCTGTCCTCCCCCTAGTCAGGCCAAGCTAAACATATCAATAAATGGTACCATCTTTCTCTATGAGAAATATTTGAGATGCTCTACACCTTCCAGTCCAGAACACACTGGCAGACAAGAAGTGGAATTTAGTGATTTTTTAAACAGAAATTTGGTGATTTTTGTACTGCTTTGTACTGAAGCAGGAGCCAAGAAATACTTAGATAGTATAAGTTAATACTCAGGTATTATGCAATGTGGCAACATTAGCCTTCCCCATCAAGTTCTAAGACCAAAGTCCTTCAATCATGCTTTATCCTTGAATCCACAAAGGAAAATTAGAAATCCAAGCGGGACTTCCCTGAGGTAACATTCTTGAGTTTAGTCTCACTGGGATCCTCCTTTATATAAATGTTAAATTTCTTGAACTTGATAACTGTACTAAAAGGGGCTACATAAGTGGATATCCTTGTTCTTAGGAAATGTCATGGAAGCATTGGGTGTTCAAAGAACATGATATATATAACCTACTCTCAAATGTTTAGAAAGAAAGATAGAAAGAAAGAAAAAGAAAGAAAGAAAGAAAGAGAGAGAGAGAAAGAAGAAAGAAAGAAAGAAAGAAAGAAAGAAAGAAAGAAAGAAAGAAAG